>JAAALK010000080.1:29697412-29831642 GCA_019279435.1 Zizania palustris
AGTCTGGGCGGGTGGAAAAAAGTATAGTAGTGGCGGGCATACGCTGACGTCAGCATGCCCGCCACTACTAAAAGGATAGCAGTGGCGGGCTGGTGACGTCAGCATGCCCGCCACTACTAATCCGCCGTTGGTGGGGTTATCTAGTATACATTGCCACTCATGTCGAGAAACACTTAGTAGCGCAGTGGTGCGGGGGTTGCTTTGGTGCCATGCGGTTCGAGGTTCGAACCTTGCTGCCGGCAGGCGGTTTGAGGTTCGAACCTTGCTGCTAGCATCCAAACATTTTTTTTACATTTTCATTACTTTTTTATTCATGTTTAAATTCTAGTTTGAACTTGATTTTTTAACAATAAAAATACATCATAACTTATCAAATTTAAAAATTTGGTATTTTTCTGCCTCACTTTACTTTTTATTATTTCATTAATAAACATGTACAATAAAAATACATCATAACTTATCTATAGTTTATTCTTCCTTTGAAATTGAAACTTTTTGTACAATAAAAATACAACACCAATATTCTAATTGCAAAAATTGATATTTTTCTCCCTTAGTTTACTGTTTTTATTTTCATTAAGTGTGTTTTTATTACATGTTGTTACTATATGATTGAGACTTTGTAGCGCGGTGGTGCGGGGGCTCGCTTGACATATCATGTTTATTTGAAAGCAAGTAAACAAACACAAGTCCAGGCTGGGGAAACCAGCTTACACATCGAAACGCACTACTGGTCAAACCCAAAAGAAAGATATGGTTTGGAGCTTCTTCTTCTTCCTCGGCACAAACCCAACCTATTTCTGGTTAAACAGATTAAAAGCCTCAACTTGCCAATCCTCAACCAAATCGGCATCATCAGGCAGTCTGAACTGCTCTCCATGTTCCTGAAAAAGAAAATACACGCGGCGACGATAGTGAGAACAACTTATTATCAATGATTGAATTAGATGATAAAAATATAAAATTTGCATAAAAAGAGGATCTTGCCTCCTTCCTCCTCTTGCTGCCGCATTGCTCTACATGCTTCCCTTTTCCACCCCTAGCCTCGACATGTTTCCCTCTACCACCGGTTGTCTCATCATTCTTCCGTCTGCCAACACTTACCCTATCTGGTTGCGGCGATCGCGAGTCGTCCTCCGAGTCGGAGTCCATTATGAGAATCACTTTCTTCGCCAAACAACTGCAAACTATACCATCATGTACCTTATGTTTACCGCATTTGCAAACCTCACACACACCACTTGATGTAGAGTCTGAGGATCCACTGTTTGTTGGTTCAATCTTAGGAGGAGCCATCTGCATTTTTTTGTCACATTGATATAACATTAAAAAACCCTAAGCTAGTAATATTATAGTACATTAAAAAACATTATTGTTATAGTGGAAATTTTTTTCTCAGAAATTTTTTATAGTACATTAAAGAACATTATTGTTATAGTGGAAATTTTTTTCTCAGAAATTTTTTACAGTAGATTAAAAAACATTATTGTTATAGTGCATTCTACTAGTAATATTATACTAAATTATATTACCACGCATAAATTAATATAACAATCCTCCATCATTTTAACCCTAAGCTCGAATAAAATAAGACCAAAGATATAGGTTAATAATCATTTACTGATCGACTGGATGGCGGCGACGGGCGGCGCCGACGGGCTCCGAGGAAGGTGGCGACGGGCGGAGGGCAGCGGCGACGTGCTCCGGGACGTCGACGGCGGCGACGGGAGGAGGGGGCGACACGGGAGTTTAGGGTTTAGAAAATGAAACTAGGTTTTCGGACGGCGGGAGTGGAAAGTATATATAGGTGTCTTAGTAGTGGCGGTGTAGCGCCCCGATTTAACAAAATCGAGACATTATTGAATTTCCAAAGAAAAACAATAATACAAGAGGTTCATCATGCGACAACGTACATACGATAACATCCATGGTACGCAGACCATATTTATTACAACATTGTTTTAGTAAAAACAGTAATAAGATAATTTAAACAGCGGCATGACGAACGTCCTCTTCAGGATCTTTCTTCTCGACTGGGTCGCTACTCCAGACCGTCTTCAAAGTAAGCATCCTCTGTGGGGTCCAACGGGTATGAGTACAAAAAGTACTCAACAAGCCACCGCAAATGCAAATAGTAATGCAGGATAATAAACAAGGAAGGATAAAGGCTAACAATGCGAAATAAAGCAGTTGCAGTTATGGCATTTAGTGTAATCATATTTTAATCATGCGGAAAGTAAACATGAACATCATCAACACCAACTAACTCGAGGAGTACGTTTTACCTCCTCGCACAACAGTCCTTACATGTCAATCCATCATGCACATTCGTATTCAAAGTAAACTAACTGGGGGATGTCACGCAACCCGCCCTTGACCGTGGGCTCGGCTTTTCGAAAAGATTTAAGACTCTGATCAGAGATGTACTACTGTACCCACAAGGCACGCACTCATCTCAACGAGATGACCCATTTCACGGGAACTCGTGCCAAAACCTCAATATGAGATGTTCCAAGCGATAACCACCCGCTCTAGGTTTCGCCGGCGCGCCGGGCCGCATCCCGGCTAACGTCACACCCCCTTTTGCGCCACATTGGTACAAGTCACCCGCAGGTGCAACTTGACCCATCTCCAAATGGTGGCCTCGGTTTGGAACAACCCATACCTTAGTTAGGACTTACCCACTAGACTTGTGGTTAGTACGTAAGTGTATTGCAACGGATCCCTCAGACCGGTCCTTATAGTGCCCCGGGTGCGACTGACCAATGCCCTAGCTTGCACCCGGAACCCACCATGCATACACTCACAACCATGACTCATCACCAACAGAATTTCCAAGGATAAGAAGTAACGGGGATCATATAATAGAACCATTTTACTACGACTCATTTTTATCCTATAGCGGCCGTGTCATTACTTTGGACACTAGCTAATATCATTAATCATATGGTGACAAGGAGGTTAGGCGAGATAGCATGGCTTGGGATGCACATCAAGGTCGGGGGATCCTAAATAAATATAATGTAAGGGTTCGTTTGACTAATGCATATATATAACCTATGTGTTTTAGCGATAGTCAATTCAAACATGGGTTCAATATGTTCAAAAGAATTGTTTGGTGACTTGCCTTGTTCAGCGAAAGGCGAGGGAGGGACTTCCGGGAAGTATTCCGGCTCCTCGACGGCGTCGTAGTCTTTTCAATAATAATAAAGCAAAATAAAAAGAGTACATTTAATCAAACAATATAACATTACATTAATAGCACATAAGTTACTGTTGATTTGATTTAAAAGTAAAATAATCTCCATTGTTAAGGTTCTGAAGTTTATTTCACAATTAATTTTAAAATGAATCAAAATGAATTATTGTTTTTCATAAAAAGGGTTTTTAAGTGTGAATAATACCACATTAAGTTTTCTAATTAATTTAATATGAATGATTCAGAGAAAACTCTGTGGTTCTAATGTTTAAACAGAAAGGAACAAATATATAAATTTTCTGGAGTTTAAATATTTAAATTTTCATTTTAATCCTAAGGGCATTTGAATACTTATTTAAATAAACATGAAAATGTCAAAGTAAACCTACTGTTTTTATTGCATAAATATGTAGAGAATAATTTTATGAATTTTCTGAAATTGGAATGGTAATTTTTAGAGTTCAAATGCATTAGATATGAATTTTACAAGTTTAAAAGCATTTCTGGAATTTATTTTCAAATTTTAAACCCCTCGGGTCCACGGTGAGCCAGGCCCACGGTGAACCCGCGCACTGTGCGCGTGCGCCGGGTCGATCTGGACCATCGGATCCAGATCCGACGCGCGGGGGCGAGGCGGGACGCGTAAGTGGCTACGGACGACCAGGATTAAAACGTGCGAAGGGGTACCACGTGGACGCACGAGATTAAACGCGGGGTTTTAAAACTAACGGACGCACGAGATCGCACCGTACCGCTTCACTCAGATCCGACGGCGCCGATTAAATCGCACGAGGGATTAAATCCGGGCCGTTAGATCTGGATCGCACGGCGTGGATCGAATCCGACACGGCACGGGTACTCGACCCGTGCCGGTCGTCTTCTCCGACGACGGCGAGCGGGCCAGCGGCCACGACGATCGATGGCGGTCGATGCTAGGTCCTAAAATGGAAAGAGGGCAACGAGGGGGTCACGAAGGTACCTCGGCGGTGAGAAAAGGTCGACGGAGCGAGGCCGGCGACGAGCGGGGGCGGTGGAGGTGTTCGGGTTCTGGGCGGCGACGGCGATCCGGCGAGGGTTGTCGTCGACGGAGTGGTGGCCGGCGTTGGGGAGGTCCCGGCGGTCACGATGGTGGCGAAGGCACGGGCGGAGGTGGTCTGGTGCGACGGCGAGCGGTGGCCGGAGACGAACTAGAGGGAATGCGCTAAACGGCGAATCGTGGTTGTTCTGTTCGGTCTGAGAGCGAATGGGCGTGGGGGTCGAACGCGGTGAAGGCCAGGGGTATAAATAGTGGCGTCGGCGAGGGTTGCTGTCGCGCCCCGATTTAATAAATCAGGACTTTATTGAAATTCCATAGAGAATCAATAAAACAAGACGTTCATCACACGACCACGTACAATACGGGCAATCATTCACGGTTCGTAGACCGCATTAATACAAAAGTGAATAAAGATGAAGAGAAACTAATAAATAAGGGTCCTAGATGAACGCCTCCTTCCAGTCTCGCCTTGACTGGGTCGCTACTCCAGACCTTCATCCTCCTCATAGTAGACTGGCTCTGATGGTGTAAGTCAACGGGGTGAGTACAGGTGTACTCAGCAAGCCACCGAATGCAAGTATAGATGCAAGATAATAACAAGGGAGATAGTGGCTAGTTTAGCGGAAGCAGCATATTTGTAAAGCATTTAATGTGAGCATTTTATTTGTACGGAAAAGTAAACGTGTGAATGCATCATCATCTTCTAACTCGAGGAGTACGTTTTACCTCCTCGCACAACAGTCCTTACATGCCATGAATAACTCATCCTTTCAAACAATTGTAAACTAACTGCGAGTAGTCACACAACCCGCCCTTGACCGTGGGCTCGGCTTTTCGAAAAGATTGAATTACTCTGATCAGAGATGTACCACTGTACCCACAAGGCACGCACTCATCACCTACACCGAAGTGTAACGAGATGACCCATCACACGGGAACTCGTGCCAAAACCTTCCATATGGTCTTCCCCGACTCAACAGCACCCTCTTATAGGTTTCGTACCGTGTCTCGCCATGTCGAGTTTCCACAATACCCCCTCTTGAGCCATCGTCGGTACAAAGCGCCCTGAGGGCTAGCCCCTTGTACCCCTCCACTATGGTGCATAGAGCCGGAGTGTTCCACACTTCCAGTTAGGACTTACCCATTAGACTTGTGGTTGGTACGGAAGTGCTTTGCAACAGATCCCGCAGACCGGTCCTTATAGTGCCCCGGGTGCGACCAACCAGTTTCCGAGCTTGCACCCGGAACCCACCATACTTATAACATACCCAACTCCAACAGAGTCCAGAGACAAGAATAACGGGGTATTTCATATACCAGAATCCATCCAACTACGACTCATTCTTTATATCCTATAGCAGTTGTGCCGGTACATTGGGCACTAGCTAATATAATATTTGTAGAGTGACAAGGAGTTGAGGCTCAATAAGCATGGCTTGGGTTTGCACACAAGGACGGGGATCTAATAAATATAAGTGTAGGGCTTGATCTTTGTCTAATGCAATATTAACCTATGAGTTATAGCGATAATTTATTAAATCATGGGCTCAATAATGATCAACTGTGTCCACAAAGGTGGTCGATGACTTGCCTTGATCCGTGAATGGTGAAGGTGAAACCTTGGAATAGATCTCCGGATCTTCGACGACGTCGTAGTCTTCTCGATACGGAAAAGTAAATAAAGCATTCAATAAACAATCCAAAACAATCAATCATACTAACATACATGTTTATGTTGGATTAAGTAAAGGAGATAGAGTCTTAACTTTTAGGGTTTTGTTACTTTAACATTTAAGATTAATTTTTAATGAGATTCCTAAATTTTTATAGCTTGATATAATTATTCTTCCTAAGGGGGTTTTACTTCTCCCTTTTTAAAGTTGAAGTAAAAGTTATAAAATGACCTTAATGTTTGTATGGCATTAATATAGTGACATTAGGTTATTTAGATCTTCTGAAGTTTGTCATATAAGTTTTAGGATAGTTTCATAAAGGGTTGACTTTTTCTTAAATGCCTTAATTAAATGTCCAAAAAGGGCCTTTGCAATATTTAATGGAATACATTGGACAAGATGAATATTCTATTTTTATTAAAAATAGTGAACTCAAGTGGTTAGGTTTTCTGAAGTTATTATATAAGTTGTCATGACATTCGTATAAAGTGTTTAACTTCTATTTGATGAATTACTTAATTATTCTACAAGGGCTATTATTAATTAATAGTTTAAAGTGGGCAAGGTGAACATGTTATTTTTGTTGTATTAAAACAGTAAAATAAAGTCATTAAGTCCTCTTAATTTATTATATCATTTTTCATGATATTTTTGTAAAGTGTTGTATTTCCATTATATGAATTAATCATTTGTTTTAAAGGGTCTTGGAAATGTTTATTTAAGAATCTAAAATGGGCAAAATGACTTATTATATTTTTATTGACTTATAAACAGTGTACTGGATTCAATATATCATCAAAATTATTATATAAATTTCTAAGAGTTTTTCTGTATTATTTAAATGGAATATTAATTAAGTCCTAAAAGGGGTCTTAGAAATGTTATTAAATAAAATGGCATGGATAAAAATGGTCATTCCATTTTTATTATATTAATAACAGTGAAATGGAGCTATTATGTCTTCTGATATTACTTTATAAATTTTTAAGGGTTTATCTGAATTATTTTATTGAAATATATTAATTAATTCTTAAAGGGGACTTTTCTTTATTATTTAATAAGATTATTATGTGCCAAATAAACATATTGTTTTTATTGCATAAAAGTGTAGAGAATGAAAATACAAATTTTCCAGAATCAAAATGGTGAATTTTGGAGTTGATTTGAGCAAGATATGAATTTTGGAAGTTTAAACTATTTTTCTGAATTATTTTAAACAGAAATCAGTCCCTGGTCCACGGTGAGCCAGGCCCACGGTGGACCAGCGACTGCGCGCGTGAGCCGGAGCGATCAGGACCGCAGGATCAAGATCCAACGGCCAGGACGCGCGCGGGGCGATTAAGTGGCGATCGACGGCTCAGGGAGCCCGATACCCCTTTGACCGAGTGGACGGCCCGGATTAAACCCGAGTGGGTTTTAATCCTAGCCGGTCATCTCTGATCGCACGGTACCGAGCCCGTCCGGCACGCTCGCGGCACGGGGGAAGCCGAGGGCTTCGTCCCCGACTCCGGCGGTGCGGCGGCGAGGGCGAACGGCGGCGGCGGGGGTCCATGGCCCTAGGCGACGGCAAAAACGGAAAGAGGGTCGGGAGGGGATTGCTACCGTACCGGAAGTGGCGACGGCGATGGACTGGTGGCGACCGGCGGCGAGGAGGAAGCGGCGAAGCTTTCGGGTCCGACGACGGCGCGGCGATCCGGCGACGATCCGGCCCAACAGAGGTGGGGCCGAGGGAGTGTGTGTGACGGCGGTCGTGACGGTGGCCCTGGCGAGGGTGGCGGTGGCACGGTGCGCCGGCGATCGGCTGCCGGAGGGGAAACAGGGGAAAACCCTAAAAAGGGGGTGGCGGCCGTCGAGATTTGCGATGACCAGGCTCTAGTGGTGTGGTTCGGTTGCGGCGAGGGTAGGAGGCCTTTTATAGGGCTCGCCGGCGTGGTTATGGCATGGAAGACAAAGGAAACCCGAGGGGATTCCTTGAGCTCTCCGGCCAGCTTCCATGAGCTCGGGATAGCTTCCAAATAAGCGAAAACGCGTCGGAATACGAGGGAAAGGGATCGCGGGCGGACGGGGGGTCGAGATCCCGACTTGATTTGGTGTCCCGAGGCGGCCGGCGGCGAGATTTTGGAAGGGGGGCGCCGGCATGGAAGGGGAGGGATCCCCTTCCGTTTGGAGAAGATGGACCTGACAAGGGGGTCCCTCCTGTCAGCGGGCGTGCGGGAGAGAAGGTATGACGAGCGGGCCCGGCATGGCAGTGGGAGAGAGGGGGCGCGGGAGAGGCTGGCGGGTAGGGCCGGCTGGCGCGAGCGGCGGAAGAGGGAGGGAGGGCGCCGACATGCGGGCCCAGGATGGCAGCGAGTGAGCGGAGGCTGACCAGTGGGTCCGGCCAGGCGCGAGTGCGGGGAAGCGAAGGGCGTCGGCGCCGACAGGCTGGCCCCGCCTGTCAGCGAGAGAGGTTTCGTTGGGCTGGGCCGAAAGGCCTTCGGGGGAGAATTCAGGGTTTCGGCCCAATAAGAATTTAAATCCTTTTTCTAATTAATTTTATTCCAGAAATTCAAATATTCACTTAAGGTTTGAAGATCTGTTGGAAAAATTTGGTAAAAATTCTCAAAAATATTTCTTGGTCTCTAGTTTATCTCATAAAATTTTCAAGTCCAAATTTTGAATATTTGTCTCTGTTTGGCTTTAATAGGGCTCTTTTAGTATTTTCTTAAATAATAATATTCAGAAATTCATTTAATATTATTTTTCCTTTATTTTATTCCCTTTTAATTTTGGGGCTGTTACAATCCTATCCCCCTTACAGAGAATCTCGTCCTCGAGATTCGAAGCGAACCTCGGGAAAACTAAGGGACTGAGTTCTACTGGTGCTCTGGGTTAGGAGGAGGAGTTACATCAGAAGTAGGCAAAGCGATCTCCGGATCTGGGTTGGTTGAGATCAAATTGGGAGTGTCTTCGGTTGTATCTGATTTCTCTTTGTGGTGATCTAGAGTATGTTTCTCTGGATTTGGGATGGAGGATGGCACCCGCTTGGGGTAGGGGCACGTGTTGGCGTAGTGGCCTCCTTGGCGACAGTTGTAGCACACAATTGGCTTGCCGTTCCTGTCCCTCTTGTATCCGGTAGCTGGTACTAGTGTCCTTCCGGCTGGCGGTGCTTGGGGTGGGATGCCTGTGCTTGGTCCTCTGAGGGTGGTTCGTGGCTTGGCAGGGGTTGGGGCTTGAGGTGGAATTACTCTGATTTCTGGTATAGTTGCTTCGTTCACCAATCTTTGAAAGTTGGCAAAGTCCCCATGGATTAGTTGAAGGGAGAGCTCGTGTTGGTGTTGTTGGAGACGGAACAACTGTGCCTGCTGCTCTTGCATCTGCTTTTGTAGTTGTTGCATCTGGGTAAGCAGTGTGGCGATCAGTTGGTTCTGTTTTGTCATCATCTCCGCAAGTGTGGGATGATAGATAACAGAGATCTGCTGAGGTCCAACTGCACCCCACTGAGGCAGATTGTCTGAGGTGTTTCCATCGTGTGGAGCTCCTGATCCTTGGTTGTTGGCCATCCTGAAGTTGAAGGGTTCAAAAAGAAGGTGCCAACATTAAGGGGAAATTGTTACTGATTTTATTGCCTAAGATGGATAATTTGACCTAGATGCTTTATGTTAGTCCCTTATTACTTTCATACTCATGCCCTATATTATTTTTAATATAAATGACTTATCATGTATTTTATTCACTCAACATTCGTGTTGTAACATATTTTATTAATTTTGTGTTAGATGTTTAAGATGAAGTGATGTTGATTATATCTTATTGAATTCCTTGGTACCCAAAAATTTCAAGAAAATTTTTGGAACACAATTTGATGCTTAGGAGAATTTTTAGGAAAGATATTCTGGCTAATTTTAAATGAAATTTTTAGGCCCATATTTTAGCTTTCCTCTTTCTTGCTTTATACTAAATACTTTTCCTGAAATTTACTTATTAAGGGGAAATTTTATTTTAATGCCTCGCAAAAATCGAGGTGTTACAATCCTAACTTCCTTAACAAGAATCTCGTCCCGAGATTCGGAAAGGCTAGAAGGTTAAAGATAGGCTTCTATATTTTCATAGATTGGGCTTGGCTAAATTAGAGCTTTCTTGACAACTTGTCTTGACTTCATGATTGGAGTTGTTCTCGTAGAACGGCGACGAACGAATCACGTTGATTTGAAACTAGAGGTAGATTCTCTCCTTTAGGTTGGGTTTATGACCTAATAGGTATATGAGGAGATGGGATTAAGTTTTTATTTCAAAATGTATCGTTCTTGCGATTACATATATTTATATATTCATTCATGCCTTATTTTTGACATGAATGGTAATACAATCAAGTAAAAAGAAAAGCAATCAATCGTAAATCTACGTCTATGGTAGCTCAGGGGACGGCTCGATCACGGGCTCGTGGGAGACGGTCGGGGTTGAGGAACTGGCTGGTCCTACGGGTGGAGCACTACGGGAGATCCTCTTGGGCCTCACGGTGGGGATCCGAAGGGGTTTCTTCTTGCGAGGTAGAAGAGGTGCGATCTCCTCAAGATCCTTCTTTAGTTCCTTCAGCTGTTGGCGGAGCTGGGTGTGGACCATGGCGCCCTGGCGTAGAAGCTCGTTCTGACGCCTCAACTCCTCCACCTCAAGGGTCAACAGAGGGTTCTGCTCTAGCTGTCGACGGAGCTCGGCGTTCTCCCTGGTCAGGTTCTCCGAAGTGTGGCGGTAGAAGTCAATGGTGTCGTGCTGGCTGTCTGCGTCGAGGACGGCCTCCGTGTGGAGGTTGTCCATGGCCTCCAAGAGTCTCATCGTGCGGGTGATGGCGGAGCTGCTCTGGGTGAGGGGACTGATGTAGATGCTGCGGTGACTCCCGGGTGTGCGCATGGGCATGAAGCGGTAGACGGTGTCGCGGAGGTGGCAGTCGTAGACCAGTCGAAGCTCGGCGAGGGACTGGAGAGCGGCTCGCTGGCTGGCCACCACGAATGAAGGTCCTCCAACTCCATGGGTGTAGAAGGGTGGCTGCGTGGAAGAGGGGCGGATCACAACCGTGACCTCGCAGTAGCTCTCATTCGCATCGGGAAAAATCCCGTGGAACGCAGGCTCATGGGGAAACCCCAAAAATTCGACGAGCACGCGAAGCTCGCGGATGAATCCGGCCTCGTCACGAAGAGTCCCGCTCATGGTGTGAACCGGCATCTACAAAAGAGAGAAAATTTTGTAAAAAAACCTCGGAAGATGAGAGGATAAGTAATTCTTTTGTAAAATATAGTGAATATATATAAGTCCTAAGGTCAGGTCTGTTTGGATTCCTACAGTCAACCTGGCTCTGATACCATCTTGTCGCGCCCCGATTTAATAAATCAGGACTTTATTGAAATTCCATAGAGAATCAATAAACAAGACGTTCATCACACGACCACGTACAATACGGGCAATCATTCACGGTTCGTAGACCGCATTAATACAAAAGTGAATAAAGATGAAGAGAAACTAATAAAATAAGGGTCCTAGATGAACGCCTCCTTCCAGTCTCGCCTTGACTGGGTCGCTACTCCAGACCTTCATCCTCCTCATAGTAGACTGGCTCTGATGGTGTAAGTCAACGGGGTGAGTACAGGTGTACTCAGCAAGCCACCGAATGCAAGTATAGATGCAAGATAATAACAAGGGAGATAGTGGCTAGTTTAGCGGAAGCAGCATATTTGTAAAGCATTTAATGTGAGCATTTTATTTGTACGGAAAAGTAAACGTGTGAATGCATCATCATCTTCTAACTCGAGGAGTACGTTTTACCTCCCCGCACAACAGTCCTTACATGCCATGAATAACTCATCCTTTCAAACAATTGTAAACTAACTGCGAGTAGTCACACAACCCGCCCTTGACCGTGGGCTCGGCTTTTCGAAAAGATTGAATTACTCTGATCAGAGATGTACCACTGTACCCACAAGGCACGCACTCATCACCTACACCGAAGTGTAACGAGATGACCCATCACACGGGAACTCGTGCCAAAACCTTCCATATGGTCTTCCCCGACTCAACAGCACCCTCTTATAGGTTTCGTACCGTGTCTCGCCATGTCGAGTTTCCACAATACCCCCTCTTGAGCCATCGTCGGTACAAAGCGCCCTGAGGGCTAGCCCCTTGTACCCCTCCACTATGGTGCATAGAGCCGGAGTGTTCCACACTTCCAGTTAGGACTTACCCATTAGACTTGTGGTTGGTACGGAAGTGCTTTGCAACAGATCCCGCAGACCGGTCCTTATAGTGCCCCGGGTGCGACCAACCAGTTTCCGAGCTTGCACCCGGAACCCACCATACTTATAACATACCCAACTCCAACAGAGTCCAGAGACAAGAATAACGGGGTATTTCATATACCAGAATCCATCCAACTACGACTCATTCTTTATATCCTATAGCAGTTGTGCCGGTACATTGGGCACTAGCTAATATAATATTTGTAGAGTGACAAGGAGTTGAGGCTCAATAAGCATGGCTTGGGTTTGCACACAAGGACGGGGATCTAATAAATATAAGTGTAGGGCTTGATCTTTGTCTAATGCAATATTAACCTATGAGTTATAGCGATAATTTATTAAATCATGGGCTCAATAATGATCAACTGTGTCCACAAAGGTGGTCGATGACTTGCCTTGATCCGTGAATGGTGAAGGTGAAACCTTGGAATAGATCTCCGGATCTTCGACGACGTCGTAGTCTTCTCGATACGGAAAAGTAAATAAAGCATTCAATAAACAATCCAAAACAATCAATCATACTAACATACATGTTTATGTTGGATTAAGTAAAGGAGATAGAGTCTTAACTTTTAGGGTTTTGTTACTTTAACATTTAAGATTAATTTTTAATGAGATTCCTAAATTTTTATAGCTTGATATAATTATTCTTCCTAAGGGGGTTTTACTTCTCCCTTTTTAAAGTTGAAGTAAAAGTTATAAAATGACCTTAATGTTTGTATGACATTAATATAGTGACATTAGGTTATTTAGATCTTCTGAAGTTTGTCATATAAGTTTTAGGATAGTTTCATAAAGGGTTGACTTTTTCTTAAATGCCTTAATTAAATGTCCAAAAAGGGCCTTTGCAATATTTAATGGAATACATTGGACAAGATGAATATTCTATTTTTATTAAAAATAGTGAACTCAAGTGGTTAGGTTTTCTGAAGTTATTATATAAGTTGTCATGACATTCGTATAAAGTGTTTAACTTCTATTTGATGAATTACTTAATTATTCTACAAGGGCTATTATTAATTAATAGTTTAAAGTGGGCAAGGTGAACATGTTATTTTTGTTGTATTAAAACAGTAAAATAAAGTCATTAAGTCCTCTTAATTTATTATATCATTTTTCATGATATTTTTGTAAAGTGTTGTATTTCCATTATATGAATTAATCATTTGTTTTAAAGGGTCTTGGAAATGTTTATTTAAGAATCTAAAATGGGCAAAATGACTTATTATATTTTTATTGACTTATAAACAGTGTACTGGATTCAATATATCATCAAAATTATTATATAAATTTCTAAGAGTTTTTCTGTATTATTTAAATGGAATATTAATTAAGTCCTAAAAGGGGTCTTAGAAATGTTATTAAATAAAATGGCATGGATAAAAATGGTCATTCCATTTTTATTATATTAATAACAGTGAAATGGAGCTATTATGTCTTCTGATATTACTTTATAAATTTTTAAGGGTTTATCTGAATTATTTTATTGAAATATATTAATTAATTCTTAAAGGGGACTTTTCTTTATTATTTAATAAGATTATTATGTGCCAAATAAACATATTGTTTTTATTGCATAAAAGTGTAGAGAATGAAAATACAAATTTTCCAGAATCAAAATGGTGAATTTTGGAGTTGATTTGAGCAAGATATGAATTTTGGAAGTTTAAACTATTTTTCTGAATTATTTTAAACAGAAATCAGTCCCTGGTCCACGGTGAGCCAGGCCCACGGTGGACCAGCGACTGCGCGCGTGAGCCGGAGCGATCAGGACCGCAGGATCAAGATCCAACGGCCAGGACGCGCGCGGGGCGATTAAGTGGCGATCGACGGCTCAGGGAGCCCGATACCCCTTTGACCGAGTGGACGGCCCGGATTAAACCCGAGTGGGTTTTAATCCTAGCCGGTCATCTCTGATCGCACGGTACCGAGCCCGTCCGGCACACTCGCGGCACGGGGGAAGCCGAGGGCTTCGTCCCCGACTCCGGCGGTGCGGCGGCGAGGGCGAACGGCGGCGGCGGGGGTCCATGGCCCTAGGCGACGGCAAAAACGGAAAGAGGGTCGGGAGGGGATTGCTACCGTACCGGAAGTGGCGACGGCGATGGACTGGTGGCGACCGGCGGCGAGGAGGAAGCGGCGAAGCTTTCGGGTCCGACGACGGCGCGGCGATCCGGCGACGATCCGGCCCAACAGAGGTGGGGCTGAGGGAGTGTGTGTGACGGCGGTCGTGACGGTGGCCCTGGCGAGGGTGGCGGTGGCACGGTGCGCCGGCGATCGGCTGCCGGAGGGGAAACAGGGGAAAACCCTAAAAAGGGGGTGGCGGCCGTCGAGATTTGCGATGACCAGGCTCTAGTGGTGTGGTTCGGTTGCGGCGAGGGTAGGAGGCCTTTTATAGGGCTCGCCGGCGTGGTTATGGCATGGAAGACAAAGGAAACCCGAGGGGATTCCTTGAGCTCTCCGGCCAGCTTCCATGAGCTCGGGATAGCTTCCAAATAAGCGAAAACGCGTCGGAATACGAGGGAAAGGGATCGCGGGCGGACGGGGGGTCGAGATCCCGACTTGATTTGGTGTCCCGAGGCGGCCGGCGGCGAGATTTTGGAAGGGGGGGCGCCGGCATGGAAGGGGAGGGATCCCCTTCCGTTTGGAGAAGATGGACCTGACAAGGGGGTCCCTCCTGTCAGCGGGCGTGCGGGAGAGAAGGTATGACGAGCGGGCCCGGCATGGCAGTGGGAGAGAGGGGGCGCGGGAGAGGCTGGCGGGTAGGGCCGGCTGGCGCGAGCGGCGGAAGAGGGAGGGAGGGCGCCGACATGCGGGCCCAGGATGGCAGCGAGTGAGCGGAGGCTGACCAGTGGGTCCGGCCAGGCGCGAGTGCGGGGAAGCGAAGGGCGTCGGCGCCGACAGGCTGGCCCCGCCTGTCAGCGAGAGAGGTTTCGTTGGGCTGGGCCGAAAGGCCTTCGGGGGAGAATTCAGGGTTTCGGCCCAATAAGAATTTAAATCCTTTTTCTAATTAATTTTATTCCAGAAATTCAAATATTCACTTAAGGTTTGAAGATCTGTTGGAAAAATTTGGTAAAAATTCTCAAAAATATTTCTTGGTCTCTAGTTTATCTCATAAAATTTTCAAGTCCAAATTTTGAATATTTGTCTCTGTTTGGCTTTAATAGGGCTCTTTTAGTATTTTCTTAAATAATAATATTCAGAAATTCATTTAATATTATTTTTCCTTTATTTTATTCCCTTTTAATTTTGGGGCTGTTACAGTTGCATACAAGGAAAGCCGAGGGGGAGGATTTATTCACCGGCGAGGGCTCGGTCATGCACGGCAGCGGTGATCCCGTGGCTTAAAGGCGTGTTTTAACGGGGGGAAACGGTCGGCGCGACGCGGGGGACCGAGTAATGGCGGCAATTTAATGGGGGACGAGCCGGCGAGGCGAATCCGAGGGCGAGGTCGTCGGCCGGCGCGATTTGGGGGCGGTGGCGCGAGGTAGACGACGGGACTGACGAGTGGGGTCCACTGGCCAGTGAGCGCGAGCGAGCGAACGGGAAGACTGACGGGTGGGGCCGCGGTGTCGGGTGCGCGCGCGAGGGGAAGGTTTCGGCACCGACAGGTGGGGTCCGTTTGTCAGTCTGAGCGCGCGGGTGGAGTGGGCTGGGCCGGCCGGGAGAGAGAGAAGGGAGGGAGGGGAGCCCATTACTGTTCTAATACTTTTCTGAATAAAAATAATTCCAGAAAATAGATTAAAATATTAGGGCTACTTCCAAGGCTGGTAAAAATTTATAAAAATTCTCAAAATTATATTTTGGTCTTAGGATCATATACAAAAAGTTTCACCTCCTAATTTGGTCATCTACTCTATGTTGTAGTTCAAAAGGGTATAAAAGGGAATTAAAAGTATTTTCTGAAATAATAATTCCAAGAAATTGAATTTAATAATATTTTTATTGTTTGGAAAATTTGGGGTGTTACAGGCGGGCATGATGACGTCATCCAGCCCGCCACTACTATGTCGGATAGCAGTGGCGGTCTGGTGACATCATGCGACCGCCACTACTATGTCGGATAGCAGTGGCGGTCTGGTGACGTCATCCTGCCCGCCACTACTGCCTCTGGTGGGGTTATCTAGCATACGTTGCCTCTCATGTCGAGAAACACTTAGTAGCGCAGTGTTGCGGGGTTGCTTTGGTACCATGCGGTTCGAGGTTCGAACCTTGCTGCTCGCAGGCGGTTTGAGGTTCGAACCTTGCTGCTAGGCATCCAAACATGTTTTTTACTTTTCTATTCTAAATTTCAATACTTTTTATTCATGTTTTCTCTTAGTAGTGATTATATATATAGCATATAATACTCTTCCTACAATGCGGTTCGAGGTTCGAACCTCGCTGCCGGCAGGCGGTTTGAGGTTTGAACCTTACTGTTGGCATAATTGATGTTTAATTAAATCATCATTTGATCTTGAAAATGTTTTAATAATAAATGACATAATTGATTTTACAACTAAACATAAATGATCTAGCCTTGAACTAATTTTCCATCACCATTGGTGCGTAGATAAGGAATCACACTGCCAAATGACAGTTTTGCTTCAACCACATTGATCCTTGATATGTCAACGAAAAACGGCACCTCATCAAACTGATTGTATTCTTCTTCGTCTTCGACTCCATCAACTCCAACAATTCTTTGTTTTCCTGGAGCAACGATGTATTTTTTCTCATCTTTAGGATCAAGTATGTAAAATACTTGTGCCACGAATTAAGCGAGTATCCAAGGGTCATCTTTATAAGCCAACTTATTAAGGTCAACTATCGTAAACCCGTAATCATCCACCTCCACACCTTCTGGATGTCTGACCCACTGACACTTAAATACAGGGATTTCTATAGAGTTCCCGTAGTTAAGTTCCCATATTTCTTCGATGTATCCATAGTAAGCATTCTTTTGTCCAGTGCTATCTTCTGCTTCTCCTCTGACACCACTATTTTGGCGCTAACTCTTTTGATCCTTTGCTTTGGTATAGAATGTGAAACCATTGATGTCATACGCTTGCCATGTTTTAACCATGCTCAATGGACCGTAAGACAATTTATTTATCATCATCTCTTCGTCGGTTTCTCCGATCGAAAGGTTTAGATCCCTCAGCCATGATGTGAAATAAATTTTGTGTTCTTTCATAATCCATTGTTCATCGCGATCTTCATTCTTTTCACGAAGCTCTTGCAGGTGTTGTTCAACATATGGTCTCATAATCGCCAACTGATGCATTACACTGTAATGTGATTCTCTTATTCTTTGGTAACTATTGCCTCGTATGATTTTCCTGCCTTTAGTTCCTTTACCGGTGAGTCTTCCATGGTGCGGCGACACGGGAACTCCTATTGGTCTTCCATCTCTTATGTAATCTGCGTAGCACTCAATGACTTCCTCAGTCGTGTAGCCCTCTATCATGGAACCCTCTGGATAAGCACGATTTCGTACGTAACCCTTGAAGATAACCATTAGACGCTCGTACGCATACATATTGTGCAGGTACGTTGGACCGAGAACAAAGATTTGGTCTGCTATATGTATCATATAGTGCTCCATAATATCAAAATATGAAGGAGGAAAGCACATCTCAAGCTGACACATAGTCTCCCTCATTTGTTTACGTAATTCATTTAACTCTTCAGTGTCGATCACCTTCTTTGATATGACATTGAAGAAGTGACACATGTGTGTTATCACCATCTTCAGAAATGAATGTTTGACTCCTCTTACTGCGATGGCGAGGAATAGCCCAAGCATAACATGACAATCATGAGTATTGTAGCCGCTCATCCTCAAATCTGCTACGGAGACAATATTCTTTATATTCGTTGAGAATCCTGTTGGAACTCTAATTCCATGTAGACACCTGCAGATTGATCTTTTCTCGTCAATTGTGAGGTTATAGCTAGCAGCCGGAAGGAAAAATTTTCCATTGGCCCTTTCCTGTGGGTGAAGCTCGGGTCTAATTCCGAGAGTTTGAAGGTCCCTTCGTACTTTGAGTCCATCTTTTGATTTGCCCGGTATGTCTAACAAAATACCGATAGTGCTTTCGAAGACATTCTTCTCAACGTGCATTGTATCGATAGCATGACCAATCTCCAACTCCTTCCAATAGGGCAAATATCTAAAGAAGATCGACTGCTTTTTAAATGGAGCGTCCTTTGAAATTTTTTCAGATTTCTTCCTCTTCTTTCCGAAAACAACTTTGATATTCTTTACCATTTCGAATAGAAATTTGCCATCTCGATTTCGTGGAGGCTGTCCAAGCTCGATTGTACCGTCGAAATGGTTCCTATTTCTTCGATATTTGTGGTTTTTTGGTAAAAATCTGCGGTGTCGCATATATATCGTCTTAACGAATGATGGAAGATGCATAGATTCTGTCTGGTCCACACACACTACACATGCTGTCTTTCCTTTAACCTGTCCTGTTAGGGACATGCGTCCTAGGTTGTCAGCTATGGTGCAAAAGATTATGGCTCTTAGATTGAAGTGCTCTTTCTTGTGCTCATCCCACACACAGACACCATGTTCCCATAGACGTTTCATATCCTCCATCAACGGTTCTAGAAAGATATCAATGTCATTGCCAGGTTGTTTTGGACCAGAAATTAGAGTAGTGAGCATAAGGTATTTTCTTTTATGGCACAACCATGATGGAATGTTGAACAAGCATAGAAAGACTGGCCACGTACTATGTGGGTTCCTCATCTCACCGAAGGGATTCATTCCATCCGTGCTAAGTCCCATCCTGATATTTCTAGGATCGTCCGAGAAATCTGGATGGGCCAGGTCAAATGATTTCCACTGCCTAGCATCCGCAGGGTGCCGAAGTTTTCCGTCCTTCTTTCGCCCAGCGAAATGCCAGATTAATAGTTCAGCATCTCTAGGATTAGAGAACATACGTTTCAAGCGATCAATCACCGGTAGGTACCACATTACTAAGGCTAGAACTTTCCTCTCCATCTTTTTTCCAGGATGGTCTTCAATAACATTTTTATTCCTCTTCTGCAACCTCTTATTCTTATTCTTCTGGTGGTCATTGTAGTCCTCCACACAGTCATTTGGACGTTTGTATCGACTCGCGTTGCACTGCGGACATCTCTCTAACAATCCATACTCTTTTCGATATAGGATACAGTGGTTCGGGCATGCATGAATCTTCTGAACGCCCAAAGTCAACGGACAAATCATCTTCTTTGCTTGGTACGTATCAGATGGTAAACCATTGGGTTTTGGCAAAACCTTTTTTAGGAGTTGTAAAAGATCTGAAAAACTGGTGTCAGACCATCCATTGCTGGCCTTCAGTTTCATAAGCTCAAGAATTGTGTACAACACAGTATACTGCTTATCGCATCCGTGGCGTTCCTCGTAAAGAAGGTTTTTTGATGCTTTGTCAAGTGCTTCAAAGTTATCGTATCCTTTGGTTGTAGTTCTCTGCAACAACACCTCAGGCGCAACATTTTGCATCAGTTCCTCCACATCAAAGGCGTCATCATCATCATGTTGATCAACATCATCATGTGTTATGTCGGATGTATGATCACAACCTCTTCTATGTTGATGAGCATCTTGCGGCATATCAGAATCTTCAGGAGGATTTTGGCCCATCTCACCGTGTTTCGTCCATATATAATAGTTCTTCACGAAACCATTTTTCAACAAGTGAAATCGTATGGTTTCACGATCAGAACACGGATACATCGCTTCGTTTTTACAAACTTTACAAGGACAATATATTGCCTCTTCACTCTGACGGGAAGCATATTGTGCGGCAGCTTCAGTAAATTCAGTTACTCTGTTAAAATATGCCACCACATCTCCGTCGTTGGACGAGTACATCCAGGACCTGTGCTCCATCTAAAACATATATTATTTGAAAAAATATTAATAAAATCATTATTGTTAATTTTAGTAATTTACAAATTGAAAATATATTGATTTATTATCGCTCATAACAACATTAATTAAAAATCCTCAATGCTTTAATTAAAACTACTTATTAAGCAGAAAAAATTATTAAATAAATTAACTATATTGGTTTCTCTCTCTCCAAACAACATAACTCTAGATCTATAATCATAAATCAAATTAAAAAAGATTAAAATGACGTAAATCAATATACAAGTGATGAATAATTGTGAGGAGGGTCATATTTGTTCATTTGGGAGAAGGTAACACTGTAAATGGAAGATTATTTGAAAATTTCTATTCACAAACCCTAAATTAGAAAAACGCTAATAACTCATTGTATACATGATTAAATACAAAATAAATGTGAGATTCGGCATGGATTTACCTCCTAAAATGAAATCCTTCAAAAGAAACGAAAACAAAGCCTCCCCCCTCTTTATCTAGATTTTTGTCGCCATTGTACGGACAAAATTAAATGCGAACTCCAGTAGAGCTCGGGGAGGAAGAAGCTGCGCATTTATAGCTAGAATAGTAGTGGCGGTCGCAAGTGATGTCATCAATACTTTAGTGGCGGCCACATTAGCAGCGGCGGGCAGCACCAGCGACCGCCACTGCTATTGGTACAATAGTGGCGGTCCGGGATGACGTCAGCACCGACCGCCACTACTTTACCAATAGTAGTGGCAGGCGCTGGTGCTGCCGTCAGCACCAGCAACTGTAGTGGCGGGCATCTAATGGCCCGCCACTACAGTGGTTTTGCCCAACGCCACTACAGTGACGATTTGTAGTAGTGTAAAGACGATGTAGTCCAGCGATCTCCATGGGAGAAGATCATCATCGTAGTCGTAGTGGCGTCTCTATGGTATCTACATGTATAGAGATAGGATCACCTCATCCTAGTATGCTAGTACCACACGAGAGGTTAGGGGAGAGAAGGTCACATTAGGTGTAGCTAGGAAGAGGTGGTGGATAGGGTTAGGGAGCAACAACAACCGAACAACACCTTGCACTCTTGCCCTTCCTCTCCTTATATAGAGCCATATGATGAGCCTTTAATCAGTATTAAATCCCAACATATCTAATTTATTCGTCTGGCCTAGAAGTTTTGGTTCAAGACCAAAACTGTTGAAAATAACCTTCTGTATGAATTTATTTCCATTTAAAACTTCTGGTCCAACCAGAACTTCTGAAAATAACATCATGTATTGAATTTATTTCAATTCGGAAGTTCCATCTCCATCTGAAACTTTCGGTTCATCCAAATTTCACCTTTTAGGTAGGCCATAGATTTTCTGTGCAATCGAAACTTCCGGTTCTTCTAGGAACCAAAACTAAGGCTAGTCCATAACTTCTAGTTTCACTAGAACCTAGAACTTCCAGCCTCAGGCTAGAACTTTAAGTTCCCGTAGAATTTTCTTGGACATATTTTGTAACACCCCAAATTTTCAAAGAAATAAAACTATCATTTAACCTATTTTCCTGGAATTATTTATTTTAGAAATACCTTTAATGCCCTCCTTAACCTTTTTGAACTAGAACCTAGATGAAATGACCATACCAGGGGCTAGAAAATTTTGTATATGATCCCAAGGCCAAGATATATTTTTGAGAATTTTTACAAATTTTTATCAACCTTGGAAGTAGCCGAAATATTTTAATCCATTTTCTGTAATTATTTTTATTCAGAGAGGTATAGAAACAGTAACGGGCCCTCCCCCTCCTTTTCTCTCACTCCCGACCGGCCTAGCCCACTCCCCTCCCGTGCGTCGGACTGACACCCGGGCCCCGCTTGTCAGCGAGCCCTTCTCTCTTCGCGCGCGCGCCTGATGCCTCGGCCCCACCTGTCGGCGCCAACCGAACCCCTCGCGCCCGACCCCACCCGTCAGTCGCCAACCGTTCACTCGTGCCCGCTGACCTGTGGCCCCCGCCTGTCAGGACCATCGTCCACCTCGCGCCACCGCCCCCAAACCTCGCTGGCCGAATCAATTTCCCTCAGATCCGCCTCGCCGGCCCCTCTCCCATTAAATTGGCGCCATAACTCGGTCCCCCGCGCCCGGCCGACCGTTTCCCCTCGTTAAACCTCGCGATTACGCCCTGGGATCACGCTGCGCGTGCATGGCCGAGCCCTCACCAGCGAGTTAAAGTCCTCCCTCGGCTTTCCTTGCATGCGAGCTCCTCCGACGCCCCTATTTAACCCCCTGGCCTCCACCGCGTTCGACCCCCACGACAATTCACTGCGAGATCGAACAGAGCGCCCATAGCACTCTTTCTAACACCACCCCGCCGCCCCTACTCCGGTCACCGCTCACCATCGCCGGTGACCTCCTCCGTCCGCGCCGACCACACCATTGTGACCGCAAGGACCTCACCGACCTCAGCCACCCCTCCGCTGTCGATGAACCCCGCCGGAACACCATCGCCGGCGAGGAGCCCGAACCACCCCGCCGCCTCCACTCGTCGCCGACCACGCTCCGTCGACCCCTCACCTCGCCTAAGGTACCCCCGTGTTCCCCTAGGCGTCCTCTTTCCATTTCTAGGCCTAGCTCGTACCGTCGTCGCTCGCCGTGGCCTCTGGCCCGCTCGCCGTGGCCTCTGGCCCGCTCGCCGTCGCCGGAGAAGACGACTGACACGGGCTGAGTACCCGTGCCGTGTCGGATCTAATCACGGCCGTGCGATCACGATCGGACGACGCCAGTATTATCACGTGCGCGATTTAATCCACACCATCGGATCTGATCGAAGCGGTACATTTTAATCCCGTGCGTCCGTTAGTTTTTAAAACCCGCATCGCATCTGGCCCGTCCATCGCATACCGGTTCAAAATTCTAATCTCAGCCGTCCACGTCATTTTAACTCCCCCGCCTCGCCCGTGACCGCCCGATCACGATCCAACGGTGGATCTTGATCCGGTGCACGCGCACAGTGCGCGGGTTCACGGTGGACTCGGTCACCGTGGACCGACACTTGTATTTGGATTTAATTTAAATTCTAGAAATGATTTTAAACTTCTAAAATTCATATCTTGCGAATTTTAACTTCAAAAATTACCATTTCAATTTCAGAAAATTTGTAATTTTATTCTCTACATGTTCATACAATAAAAACAGTATGTTTACTTTGGATATTTCATGTTTATTTAATAAAGTATCCAAATGCTCTTTAAGGAAAATTACAAATTCAATTATTTAAATTTCAGCAAAATTTACCTTTATTATTTTCCTATTAATATAATGGAACCACTAAGTTTTCACTGAACCACTTATTTTGAATTGGTTAGAAAACTTAAAATAAAATTGTTCACACTCTTATATCTTTTATTAAAGGGCAATATCTCATTATAGTTCCTTTTAAATTATTCATAAAATAAATTTCAGAAACTTAACAACTTGGTTTCCCTTAAATTGACCCAATCAAAACCTATATGCTTGTTGTGTGGTTTTAGATTGTTTAATTGAATGTCGTATTTATTTTATTTTATTTATATTGGGAAGACTACGACGCCACCGAGGAGCCGGAATACTTCCCGGAAGTTCCTCCTCCCCTTTCGCTGAACAAGGCAAGTCACCAAACAACACTTTTGAGCATATTGAACCCATGTTTCATTAAACTATCGCTAAAACACATAGGATATACATGCATTAGTCAAATGAAACCCTTACAATATATTTATTTAGGATCCCCCGACCTTGATGTGCAACCCAAGCCATGCTATCTAGCATAAACTCCTTGTCACCATGTGATTAATATTATTAGCTAGTGTCAATGTATTGACACGATTGCTATAGGATAAAAATGAGTCGTAGTGATTGAAATCTACTATATGATCCTCATTATTCTCATCTCTGGAATGTTGTTGGTGATAGAGTTATGGTTGTGAGTGTATGCATGGTGGGTTCCGGGTGCAAGTTAGGGCATTGGTCGGTAGCACCCGGGGCACTATAAGGACTGGTCTGCGGGATCCGTTGCAATACACTTCCGTACTAACCACAAGTCTAATGGGTAAGTCCTAATTGAGGTATGGAGTGTTCCAAACCGAGGCCACCACTTGGAGATGGGTCAAGTAGCACCTGCGGGTGGCTTGTACCGACGTGGCGCAAAAGGGGGTGCGACGTTAGCCGGGATGCGGCCCGGCGCGCCGGCGAAACCTAGAGCGGGTGGATATCGCTTGGAGCATTTCATGCTGAGGTTTTGGCACAAGTTCCCGTGGTATGGGTCATCTCGTTACACTTTGGTGTTTGGGATGAGTGCGTGCCTTGTGGGTACAATAGTACATCTCTGATCAGAGTCATAAATCTTTTCGAAAAGTCGAGCCCACGGTCAAGGGCGGGTTGCGTGACATCCCACAGTTAGTTTACTTTTGAAGTGAAGGTGCATAATGGTTTGACATGTAAGGACTGTTGTGCGAGGAGGGAAAACGTACTCCTCGAGTTAGATGGTATAATTGATGTTCATGTTTATTATTCCGCATGATTAAAATTTGATTACACTAAATGCAATAACTGAAAAATGTACTTTTCCGCACTTTTAGCCATTATCCTTCCTTTGTTATTATCTTGCATTACTATTTGCATCTGCGGTGGCTTGTTGAGTACTTTTTGTACTCATACCCGTTGGACACACAATTCATAGGATGCTTACTACGAGGATGGTCTGGAGTAGCGACCCAGTCAAGAAGAAGATCGTGAAGAGGGCGTTCGTCATGCTTTTACTTACTTATTTTTGATTTTACTCTTTTGTAATAATGTGGTCTGCGTACCACGGATGATTGCTCGTATGTACGTGTCGCATAATGAACCTCTTGTATTATTGTTTTTCTTTGGAAATTTAATAATGTTCTGATTCAGTAAATCGGGGCGTCACAAGATGGTAACAGAGCCGACTTGACTGTAGGAAGCCAAACGGACCAGCCTAGCCGATAGCTGCAGAAAAATTATTTCTTGAAAACCTACTTTATAAACTTTGTTCCTCCCCTCACTTTTCTTCAACTTGTAGTTTTTGTAAATGCCGGTCTACCAAGTGCACAACTTCTGCCGCCACTTCGAGGGCTTCGTCAGGGAGCTCCGCATGATGGTCACCTTCCTTGGGTTCCTCTTTGAGCCCGAGTTCCATGGGGCGTACATGGAAGAGTTTGCGGGGCCATGCGACGTCTCCCTCACCATCCACGGTTCTGGAGAGCACTTGGGGGCCCAACCTTCGACGTCGCGTGCCAACGCGTCGCCCTCCAAGCCCTTATGGAATTGAGGATTGTAACACCCCAATTTTTTCAAAACAATAAAAATATTATTAAATTCAATTTATTGGAATTATTATTTCAGAAAATACTTTTAATTTCCTTTTATACCCTTTTGAACTACAACATAGAGTAGATGACCAAATCAGGAGGTGAAACTTTGTGTATATGATCCTAAGACCAAAATATAATTTTGAGAATTTTTATAAATTTTTACCAGCCTTGGAAGTAGCCCTAATATTTTAATCTATTTTCTGGAATTATTTTTATTCAGAAAAGTATTAGAACAGTAATGGGCTCCCCCCTCCCTTCTCTCTCTCCCGGCCGGCCCAGCCCGTTACCGCGCCCGCCTCTGGCTGACAGCCCGGTCCCACCTGTCGGCGCCGAATCCTTCCCCTCGCGCGCGAACCCGACACCTCGGCCCCACCCGTCAGTCGCCACCCTCGCCCGCTCGCGCTCACTGGCCTGTGGCCCCCGCCTGTCAGCTTCGCCTTCAACCTCCCGCCGTCGCCCCCAAATCGCGCCGGCCGACGACCTCGCCCTCGGATCCGCCTCGCCGGCCCGTCCCGCATTAATTCGTCGCCATTACTCGGTCCCCCGCGTCGCGTCGACCGTTTCCCCCCGTTAAACAGCGCCTTTACGCCACGGGATCACCGCTACGCGTGCTTGACCGAGCCCTCGCCGGCGAATTACTCCTCCCCTCGGCTTTCCTTGTATTCTTCGCCCGTTATCCCTCGCCGACGACCCTATTTAAACCCCCAGGCCACCCGCATTTCACCCCCACGCCTACACGTCGCAAGAACGCACAGAACGCCCTCACTCCAAGCTTTAGCGCATTCCCTCTGGTTCGCCTCCGGCCACCGCTCGCCGTCGCCTCAGACCGTCCCCGTCCGTGCCTCCGCCACCATCGTGACCACCAGGACCTCGCCGACCTCGGCCACCACTTCGTCGACGACGAACCTCGCCGGATCGCCGTCCCCGCCTCGGAACAGAGAACCTTCGCCGTCACCGCTCGTCGCCGGCCTCACCCCGTCGACCCCGGACCACCGCAACGGTACCCTTTTGTTCCCCTCGGTACCCCCTTTCCGTTTTTAGCCCTAGCTAGACTAGATAGCCCTCGACCTCGCCGGAATCGCTCGCCGTCGTATCACCGGAGTCGGGGAAGAAGGGGTACTTTACCCCCCCGACACGCACTGTGCCGGATTCAATCTTGGCCGTGCGATCCGGATCCAACGTTTGGGTTAAATCATCTGTTCGATTTAATCCTGGCCGTCGGATCTAAGTGAAGCGGTACGGTGCGATCTCGTGCGTCCATCTGTATTTAAAACCCGCGTTTAATCCCGTGCGTCCACGTGGTACCGGTTCCAACGTTTTAATCCTAGCCGTCCATCGCGACTTACGCGTCCCGCCTCGCCCTCGCGCGTCGGATCTGGATCCGACGGTCCAGATCGAGCCGGCGCACGCGCACAGTGCGCGGGTTCACCGTGGGCCTGGCTCACCGTGGACCCGAGGGGTTAAAATTTGAAAATAAATTCCAGAAATTCTTTTAAACTTGTAAAATTCATATCTAATGCATTTGAACTCTAAAAATTACCATTCCAATTTCATAAAATTCATAAAATTATTCTCTACATATTTATGCAATAAAAACAGTAGGTTTACTTTGACATTTTCATGTTTATTTAAATAAGTATTCAAATGCCCTTAGGATTAAAATGCAAATTTAAATATTTAAACTCCAGAAAATTTATATAATTATTCCTTTCTGTTTAAACACTAGAACCACTGAGTTTTATCTGAATCATTTATATTAAATTGATTAGAAAACTTAAGGTAGTATTATACACACTTAAAAATCCTTTTATGAAAGACAATAATTCATTTAGATTCATTTTAAATTAATGGAGAAATAAATTTCAGAACTTTAACCATTGAATTTATTTTATTTATAATCAAACCAACTTTAACTTATGTGTTTATAATGTAATGTTATACTGTTTGATTGGATGTTGTGTTCTTTTTATTCTACTTTATATTAAAAAAGACTACGACGTCGCCGAGGAGCCGGAGTACTTCCCCGAAGTCCCTCCCTCTCCCTTTGCTGATCAAGGAAAGTCACCAAACAATTCTTTTGAGCATATTGAACCCATGTCTGAATTGACTATCGCTAAAACACATAGGTTATGTATATGCATTAGTCAAATGAACCCTTACATTATATTTATTTAGGATCCCCCGACCTTGATGTGCAACCCAAGCCATGCTATCTCGCCTAACCTCCTTGTCACCATATGATTAATGATATTAGCTAGTGTCCAAAGTATTGACACGGCCGCTATAGGATAAAAATGAGTCGTAGCAAAATGGTTCTATTATATGATCCCCGTTGCTTCTTATCCTTGGAAATTCTGTTGGTGATGAGTCATGGTTGTGAGTGTATGCATGGTGGGTTCCGGGTGCAAGCTAGGGCATTGGTCAGTCGCACCCGGGGCACTATAAGGACCGGTCTGAGGGATCCGTTGCAATACACTTACGTACTAACCACAAGTCTAGTGGGTAAGTCCTAACTAAGGTATGTGTTGTTCCAAACCGAGGCCACCATTTGGAGATGGGTCAAGTTGCACCTGCGGGTGACTTGTACCAATGTGGCGCAAAAGGGGGTGCGACGTTAGCCGGGATGCGGCCCGGCGCGCCGGCGAAACCTAGAGCGGGTGGTTATCGCTTGGAACATCTCATATTGAGGTTTTGGCACGAGTTCCCGTGAAATGGGTCATCTCGTTGAGATGAGTGCGTGCCTTGTGGGTACAGTAGTACATCTCTGATCAGAGTCTTAAATCTTTTCGAAAAGCCGAGCCCACGGTCAAGGGCGGGTTGCGTGACATCCCCCAGTTAGTTTACTTTGAATATGTGTGTGCATGATGGATTGGCATGTAAGGACCGTTGTGCGAGGAGGTAAAACGTACTCCTCGAGTTAGTTGATGTTGATGATGTTCATATTTACTTTCCGCATGATTAAAAATATGATTACACTAAATGCCATAACTGCAACTGCTTTATTCCGCATTGTTAGCCTTTATCCTTCCTTGTTTATTATCCTGCATTATTATTTGCATTTGCGGTGGCTTGTTGAGTACTTTTTGTACTCATACCCGTTGGACCCCACAGAGGATGCTTATCTTGAAGACGGTCTGGAGTAGCAACCCAGTCGAGAAGAAAGATCCTGAAGAAGACGTTCGTCATGCCGTTGTTTAATTACTTTATTACTGTTTTTACTAAAACAATGTTGTAATAAATATGGTCTGCGTACCATGGATTTTATCGTATGTACGTTGTCGCATGATGAACCTCTTGTATTATTGTTTTTCTATGGAAATTCAATAATGTCTCGATTTTGATAAATCGGGGCGCTACAAGGATGATCTATGACGATCGTTTTCAGAACTCATCCTTCCGGCTTGTACCGAAGCGCACTCCCGGCGCCCACCGTAGTATCTACATCGGAGTTCACTCCGATCGTGATCCGGTCATGGCTCGGCAGACGTGTCTTCTTCAGGCCATGGATGATCTCCATACTGAAGCCGTACTTGATGCTGAGGAGCACCATGAGACGGTTGAGTTCCTTCATCAGGAGACGAAGAACTTGATACAACAGAACGGCGAGCTGCAGCGCAAGATTATGCAGCTATAGATGGACATTGCGGAGATGGTTCCCCTCATCCCGAGGAAGAGGAAGCCCATCCACGAGCCTACCCCTCGCCCCAAGAAGATCCCACCACACCCCTCGACCGTCGGACCGTCCATCGCCAGCGCCCCTGCACCGCGCCCCGGCCTCGTCTCTGACTCGATCATCGAGGATTTTCTCGAGCCCACCATCCCTCAGGACCCGCGTGCTCATGGTTCCGAGAGTACAGAGACCGCCTCCGATGGCGAGTAGGTGATAGTTACCGTTGTTTGAAATTTTAATAATGTTGTGGTACCACCTACAACGAGTTGAGTTGTAGGTGTATTAAAATAAGAGCTTAATGTAATGAACTTTTTATACCACCGGAAATATATATATGGGCCTCGACAGGCCGTTTTGATTAAAATGTTGTCTCATCATCTTTATATATTGGCTAACATCTTGTGATCAGAAGATGGCCGACAACCAGAACACCGGCTCTAACAATGGAGAAGGAGGAAGCAACGGTTTTCCCAAAGGTATTGTGCCCAACTGGGGCGCAACGGGCCAACGACAGACTGGACCACCATCCGCCAACCACCCTACCTTGGCGGAAATGATGGGGAACCAAAATTAGTTGATCACCGCCCTCCTCACCCAAATGCAGCACCAGCAGGCACAACTGGACCGCCTGCAAAATGCGAAGCCCGCCCCGCGTGCACCCGCTCCCGTGCCCGCACCCCAACTCTCGGAGTTCCTGCGCGTGCGCCCACCGATCTTCTCCAGCACCACCAACCCCATGGAGGCCGGATACTGGCTCCGCACCATCAGGAAGAAGTTGGACCTCCTCCCCTGCACCGACCGGGAGAGAGTGGCATTCGCCACTCATCAGCTCCAGGGTCCCGCCGCAGAGTGGTGGGACAACTATCGTGAGTCCCAGCCAGAGGACCACGTGGTGACATGGGCGAAGTTCTCCATCGCCTTTCGCGCCACCCAAGTCCCCACCGGAGTCATCGCGGTGAAACAGCAGGAGTTCCGTGACCTGCAACAGGGCAGCCGAACTGTCATGGAGTATGTTGGACCGCAAACGGCGACTAGAGGGGGGGGGGTGAATGGGAGCTTTTAAAATTTCGGGCTAAAAAACTAGCCTTCGGTTTCAGTTCTGTCTTCTGCGGAACAGGCTTCGAACACTACCTTCGGAGGTCTGGTTCGGAGGTCCCTTGACAACTCCGAACGCAGGCTTCGCAGGTCCAAAAGTTCGAAGCCAAGAAGACTTCGCTCCACTATCAACCCTCGAAAATCTACTCTGCTAAGTCAGTGCAGGCTCCGCACACAGGGTGCTTCGAGCAGGCTTCGCACTTCACCCTTCGCAATAGTGGACACCCCACTGAGGATTTCGACCAAGTACTTGGCAGCAGCAACTGGTGCTGGGCTTCGTACACGAAGGTCTAAACGCACACTAATAGACTTCGCTAGGGGCTTCGACACAAGAAGCAGAACGGGCTTCGATCAGGGCTTCGCTAGTAAGCAGTGAGGTCTAGCCTCAAGTTACACAGAGCGAACGCGCACTGAAAAACACACTTCGCACAAAGATACCCTTCGCCTAGACAGGCTTCGGCGCACTACAACTAGCGAGGTATGTAAAGCGAGGTCAAGCAAAAAGCACACAGAAGCAGGGCTTCGCCGCTTGAACAAGGAACACAATAAAATTGAACTCTGGATGAATACAACGAAGTGTGTGGCTACAGGAGCTCAACAGTAAATGCTCAAAGTGTTAAATGTTACCTACTGAGCCCCCATATTTATAGCCCACAGTTCACCCAAAGGAATTGACTACTTTACCCCTAGGGTTTACATTGGTTTTGTCTCTACAGAACTGAGGGGTACAAAAGGTAGTCAACTTTATTGGAGGCTTCTCTGTCAGCCTTTGCAGATGGGACAGCGCCAGCTTTTTGCAGATCAGACACTGTCAGACTTGCAGCCTTTGACCTTTCTGAAGCCCCCTTCGCACGCGAGGGGTGCGATAGCTTCGGTGAGAAGCCTTGAGCCAGATGGCCTTCGCTTCACCAAAGTCAACCTTCGACACAGTGACAGTTTTGAGCCGAAGCCGTCAAAGCCCTTGGGCCTTCGCACCAACACCTCCGGAGTGGACCACCACGGCTTCGCAGCTTCCACCCAGCTCGAACTCCGTCAATCCGTGTACCAAAGCCATGCAGGCCGAAACACCACAAGACAACCACACTCCGGAGCTAGCCTCGCTCCGAAGCCTTTCACACTCTGAAGCCCCACCTTCGGAGTACCACCCTTCGAAGTCCCTCCTTCGTCCAAGGCCTCCTCACGAAGCATTCCATGAGCACTTCGTCGCAGTGTCTCTCCCCGAGCACACTCCTCGACCAGCCTCACCCGGACCATGCCTTCGATGCGCCTCGACTTCTGAGACCTTCGTCGGGTACCTTCGAATGTCTCCCTCCGGAGCACACTTCGAACTCCTTGCCTCCGCAGAGGACTTGAACCATCCAACTCCGAAGTCACTCCATCCGGAGTACCTTCGAAGTGCCTCACCTCCGAGGACTTTGTCTCAAAGTACCTTGACCCGGAGCCACGCTCCGCACTCTCTGCCTTCACCTGGCGCACCTCGACCCGAGGACTGACCCGGACCCCTTCGCAGCCACCGTGACGGAGCTCCCTGCTCCCCTGGCATCAAGCCTCCCGCTTGACCCAGGTTAACCTGCCGCGATCCTGTCCGTCGCCTCCGAAGTCCCTGTGCACCACAGACAAGCAGACAAGTGTATCCAGTACTCCGGAGACCTCTCCGGGTTAGCAACCTCCGGCACACACTCCGGTGTACCGCCCAAAGTACCGAAGCCTTCGGTACACACCCAGTCATTGTGTACTGTCGGACCCCTCCAACACGCACACTCCGCTGCAACAGCTGCAGCAACCAACCACCGAACACCCTTCGGTGAAACCACCTCCGAACACCCTTCGGAGGTCTAGCCTCCGAACACCCTTCGGAGGTACAACCTCCGAACCCCCTTCGGAGAAACCACCTCCGAATACCCTTCGGAGGTACAACCTCCGAACCCCCTTCGGAGGTACCCCTTCGAACCTGAGGGTAAAAGCATGTCAATCACTCATCACAAGCACCGAAACCAACACTTGGTTTCTCAATCTCCCCTTGATGAGTGCATTGACAACCAACTTTAAATCCAAGAAAATATGAAAAATTTCAGCACACAAGTGACCATAAAAACTCAGAAAAGAGCCAAATCATGTCACTTGGCAAAAGAATTTTCCTCCCCCTTTTCTAAGAGTAAAAGCCCCTTCGGCAATAAAAACTCCCCCTGAGTTAAGTTTTCCCTTTTGGCAACAAAGAACCTTCTCCCCCTTTATGTCAAATTTTCTCCCCCTTTGGAAATTATACCCCCTTGCGGCAGAGAACATAGCAAGTCTCTCCCACTTTGGCAATGCAAGCATCAAGGAGCATGAAAAAGATGCATAGCGTGGAAATGAGCAGAATTGCAGAGACATATAAAGCAAAAATATGCCAACAATAACACCAATGATCATGGGCTCAGCTCCAATTAGTATTCTTGAAAAACATGATGAAGCATGTGATTTGATCATTTTTGAAATAAAAGCATCACCACTTAGTCAAGGAAACTAGACAAGTAAAAGCAGGGACTGCGCAAAGCTAGTCAAATTCTACTCTGGACAGACAAGGCCAGTTCAAATGGAGCATGAAAGCAAACTTGAGGATCAAAGAATTTTGTTGTTCTTTTCTTAGTGCCAGGGGTTATTTGTTTGTCCACCTTATACTTTCCAATCAGGCCAAGCCTAGGCATGAAAACCATAAGAAGCTTAAGGCAATGATTTTGGCATACACTACACTATTCCAGTTCAGACCAATGTGCAATGGAAAGCAGTCTAGAATAGAGTAGTGCGACAAACAAACCCACCTAGATCTTTTCACTTGTGCAAATCATGGAGTTTTTGATTTTAACTAAGTGAATCAATTGTTTGGCACTTTATGATTATCTATGAAAATGTAGAACAATTTTTCAAGTTGCAATTTTAGCATCCAATGAATAGTGTCTTGCTATCAAGCAGATAAAAGATAGCTAAAAGCAGTCCTGCCTAAACATGCTAGATTCAAGACTAAGCAATGAGCACGATTTGATTTTGAAAAGAAAACATCATGCACATGAATGTTTCAGATAAATTAAAAAGAGCTGAGCTGTCATGATGTCATGGATTATAATCAGGCATATAAGTGCAAAAGATGTAAATGCAATTTCAACACAATTAGCAAATGCACATCCATCTAAAAACTGCTCCCCCTCACAAAATGCCGTAAGGGTGACAAATACCAAGTTCCCCACGCAAGTAGGCAAATCGAGAAGCATCGAGGGGTTTTGTGAAAATGTCGGCAAGCTGGTGTTGGGTATCAACATATTGAAGTTCAATATCACCCTTCTCATTGTGATCTCTGAGAAAATGATATCGCACATCAATGTGTTTGGTTCTGGAATGCTGAACCGGGTTGTTTGCAATACAAATAGCGCTAGTGTTATCACAGAAAAGTGGAACACTCTTATAATCTAACCCGAAATCCCGCAAAGTGGAAACCATCCACAAAATCTGAGAATAACAGCTAGCTGCAGCAACATATTCGGCCTCAGCCGTCGATTGTGCAACACTAGACTGTTTACGGGAAGACCAGCAAACCAGAGAAGTACCCAGAAAATGACAAGTACCAGAGGTACTCTTCCTATCAATCCTACACCCAGCAAAGTCCACATCGGAATAACCTCGAAGACATAAAGATGAAGATGCTGAATACCATATGCCAAATTCAAGGGTGTGTTTGAGATACCTTAAGATGCGCTTTACCGCTTGGCGGTGCGAAGCTCGTGGTGAAGCCTGAAAACGAGCGCACAGACACACAACGAAGTGTATATCCAGCCTCGTAGCAGTCAAGTAGAGGAGGGAGCCGATCATGCTTCGGAACTCCTTCTGATCTACGGCTTCTCCATCTTCGTCAGGGTCCAATGCTACAGATGTAGCCATTGGAGTGGCGAGGGGCTTCGCATCGGACATGTCAAACTTCTTGAGCAGGTCCTTGGTGTACTTTGTCTGGTGGACAAAAATACCTTGTTTGCTTTGCTTGATTTGCAAACCAAGGAAAAAGGTGAGTTCACCCATCATTGACATTTCAAATTCCCTGCTCATGGTATCTGCAAACTCGGCAACCAAAGCATGAGTAGAGCCACCAAAGATGATATCATCCACATAAATCTGAACTAGGAGGAAATATTTGCCATGCTTGAGAGTAAACAGTGTTTTATCAACAGAGCCCATCAAATACCCTCGCTCAAGCAGAAAAGACTTAAGTCTATCATACCAAGCCTGAGGGGCCTGCTTGAGTCCATAAAGAGCCTTATGAAGTTTAAGGACTTTATGTGGGTACTTGGGGTTTTCAAAACCAGGGGGTTGTTTTACATAAACGTCTTCGCCTATGAAGCCATTAAGAAAAGCACTTTTGACATCCATTTGATAGAGTTTGAATCCCCGGGATGTTGCAAAGGCAAGCAAAATCCTAATGGCCTCAAGGCGAGCAACAGGTGCAAAAGTTTCAGTAAAATCAATCCCTTCTAGTTGAGAAAAGCCCTGAGCTACAAGTCTAGCCTTGTTTCTAACTATAGTCCCATCCTCCCCTTGTTTGTTTTTGAAAATCCATTTTGTTCCAATGAAATGAACATTAGGTGGAGGATCAACTAATGACCAGATGTGGTTTCTCTCAAAATTTTCAAGCTCTTCATGCATGGCATTGATCCAACTAGAATCAGAAAGTGCATGACTAACATCTAAGGGCTCGAAAGAAGCAACAAAAGCAGCATTAGTGAAATGGGCATGAGAACGTGTTACCCTTTGATCAAGCTCACCAATGATCTGCTCGGGAGGGTGCATCCTTTGGACATGGTGTGGAGCCTCGCGGCGGGATGCAGTCTCCCCCTCAACTTGTGCGTTGGAGTGGTCCAAGATGACCGATGTTGAGGTAGTCACTTCGGGACCTCGTGCCGAAGTAGTCGAAGCAGGGTCAGCTTCGGGGGTCGATGTCGAGGGTAGTAGGGGTTCATCCTCGAATTCTCCGGGATCTTCTTCTTCGAATAAGGTCTGTTCCATGTCGTGTTCATTTGCCTGTTCGAAAGCAGAACTAACAGAGGGGGTTGATTCATCAAAAGTCACATCACATGACTCGATGACAGTGTTAGTTTCCAAGTTATAAACACGATAAGAATGACCATGTGTAGTGTAACCCAAAAAGATCCCGTCAGAAGATCGTGACTCAAATTTATCCAAGTTACCACGTTTTAGGATAAAGCAGCGACAACCAAAAACTCGAAGATGAGTAACCTTGGGCTGTCTCCCAAAACGTAGCTCATAAGATGTCAAGTTTAAAATTGAGCGCAAGAATATTCGGTTTGAGATGTAACATGCAGTGTCCATGGCCTCAGCCTAGAATTTTCTAGGAGTCCTATGCTCATCAAGCATCGTCCTAGCCATCTCAACCAAAGTGCGGTTTTTCCTCTCAACAACACCGTTCTGTTGAGGAACCCGCGGAGCAGAGAATTGATGTTCTATGCCATGCTCCATGCAAAAGTCAACAAAGAGACTATTTTTGAACTCAGTGCCATTATCACTTCGAATGAATTTCAATGCACCAGGGAGTTCAGTAAAAAGTCTCAAAGCCAAGCTCCGAATGTGTGAAAACACTTCATCCTTGCTGGCAAGAAAGAAGACCCAAGAGTAGCGAGAGAAATCGTCGACAATAACGAATACATACCACTTGCCGCCTAAAGAACTAACCCGAGACGGACCTACAGTGTCCATATGGAGAAGTTCTCCGGGCTGTTCAGTCATCACTGTGGTGACTGGCGAATGCGAAGCGGCAATCATTTTTCCATGTCGACAAGGAGCGCAAACTAAATTCTTCTCAAACTTGAGCTTGGGCAATCCTCGGATCAGACCTAGGGCGCTCAGACGAGCGAGCAACTCAAAGCTCATATGCCCTAGTCTCCTATGCCACTTCCAAAGCTAAGAAGTCGAATGTGCAACAAGACAATGAGAAGAACCAGTCGACTCTGAAAAATCAGGTCCAAAAACTCTCCCAACTCTAAAGATCTTACACACCACAACGCCATCAGAATTGAGTACTTGCAAAGTATCGCGATGAAATCGCACTTCGAAGCCCTCATCAAGCAACTGAGATACAGACAGCAAATTGTATCCCAGGTTTTCAACCAAAGCAACATCTTTGAGAGTGAAATTCGAGTTAATTTTTACCACACCTTTACCTTTCACTCTACTCCTTCGATTGTTTCCGAAGGTGATATGTTCCCTTTGCTTGGTTGTGGTGAGGCTGGAGAACCAAGCTGCATCTCCGGTCATGTGGCACGAACAACCGGAGTCCATGATCCATGTGCCCTCCAAGCCTCGATCTGTCGCCTACACATGATAAGAATATCTCGATCGCTTAGTGCTGGGGTGAGTGAAATAATGACGAGGCATCCAGCACTGAGTGACACGAGTAGTAGGCGCAGTAAAAATAGACGGTCTACGCACAGGAAAATCGAAATGATGCAAAGTGCGAGGTCTACCTACATGCTGTGATCGAATAACATGTCGAGGTCTCCTGCTCTAACGAGGTACAAAGCTACTCGCCCGAGGTCTAACACCATATGGAACATGGTGAACACCTCGAGGAGCAAAACCTCTCCGAGAAGCACGAGGAGCCTCGAAAACAGGACGAGAGTAGAACTCAGACTCATGCATACCAAAAGATGGGTAATGCATGTCCTGGTAACTCATCGCCTGAGTGCGTCGCTCATCCTTGATGCGACGAAAACAGAACCCAACCAAATGACCCACCCGCTGACAGTAGGAACAGTGAAAAACTCTCCTAGGGGCACTCTCATGGGTCACAGGAGCAACTCTCACAGGCTTCTTGGGCTTCTTCTGAGTGGTTTTCTTGGGAGAATTTTTCTTGGCAGGAGGTGTGGCTTTCTTTGGTGGTCGGGTAGGCTTTTTGGCTGATGGGGTGTCTAACAGAGCTCTCTCTTTCTCTAAGGTAATGGGAGAGGTAAAAACAGTTTTGGTCTTACTGTTTGAAGAAATCCTCTCAAAACCCAAACCTAGAGCTACCCCTGCTCTGTCAGCACACAACTTGGTCTTGGCCAAGAGCAAATCCATCCTACCCTTTCCCTCAGTGCATTTATTAACCACGGAAAGAAGGTATTCATTTTCTGACATGAGGTTTTCAGCTCGCTCTCTAACAGTGCCTAGCTGGTCCTTAAGGGTAATGCAAGTGTCACAAACAGGTTGCACATCCTTAGAACTACTGGCCCTCTCCAATCTAGCCTCCAAATCATGAACATGTTTATCACGTAAATTAATGCTTTCGCGTAATAAAGAACAGTTCATGCAATCAATAACATCATGAGGTCTAGAATCCACCTCCAAAAGCTGCTTCTGTGCAGTCTCAAGCTCAGATAGAGTTTGAGCATGAAAAGAACGCAACTGAGCAAGCTCACCCATGACAGTGGTACAAGACTCACATTCAGCATCATTAACTTTAGACTTAAGCATGTCATATTCAGTAGAAACAGATTCTAGCCTAAGTCTAAGGTCTTTTCTTTCTCTAGCGGCTTGCACAAGTAATCTATCCTGACCAAGAACTACTTCATTCAGCTCATCTAGTTTTATTGAAAGCTGGTCATAGGATAGAGGTACCTCAGATGAGTCAAGCTCATCGCCGCTGTGATCGCTGTCGGCCATGAAGCAAAGGCCGGTGAAGTCTTGTCCCTTCTTGTCCTCCTTCTTTGGGGACTCCTCCTCCTCAGAGCTCGACTCCTTAGTTGAGGAAGTGTCGATGTCGCTGAGAGCAGCAACAAATGCTCTGGAAGCGGCTTTGGCTACTTTCTTAGCCATCTTGCCGCAGCTTGCCCTTCACAAAGGGTTTCCTCTCCTTGTGGTATTTAGGGCGCTCACTCTCATCTCTCTTCTTGAGCTTAGGGAAATTAGCCTTGATGTGAGAAGTGTCACCGCATTCAAAGCAACCACTAAAACCACTTCTCCTCTGATCCCGTCTCTCATGATGAAAACGGGTGAACCTACGGGCAATGAGAGCAAGCTCATCATCATCTAGAGTGTCCACCTGCTCCTTTGTGACGGAGACCAGGGAGGACAAAGCAAAACCATCTGCAAGAACACAAGTGCCAGATGTGCTTGGTTCTGCAGTGGTGCCACGGCTAGTGCTAGAAACCAATGCCAATGGTTGTGGCAAAGAGCTTCTGTGCACCGCAAGAGATGCCTTGGCAATCTCTGTGGACTTCAGCTTGCTGAAGAGCTCATCACAGGTCAATGTGTCATAACCTGCAGACTCCTCAATGCTGGATATCTTCACTTCCCATATGCTACGGTCAAGAGCATAGAGAAGCTTGATAGCCCTATCATGATCATTGTAAGCAAGCGTCCCGTTGGACCGCAAGTTACTCACTATAGCATCAAAGCGTGAAAACATGGCATCTATAGATTCGCCAGGTGCCTGCACAAACAGTTGATACTATTGATTGTATGTGCTTTGGCGCCTGGCCTTGATCTGAGTAGAGCCCTCATGAAAGATAGTGAGAGTGGTCCAAATTTCCCTAGCAGTCCTAAGGTGCTGCACCCTATCAAACTCACTCCGGCTCAAACCAATGAACAGTATATTCCTAGCCTTGGAGTTGACATTATACTGATCTTTTTCTGTTTGAGTAGTGCGAGTATCAGGGATGGAGTATTGTGAGTCCACAATCTCCCAAATTGCATTTCCTTGGCTTAACAAGTAAGCCTCCATGCGCACCTTCTAGTATGCAAAATCAGTCCCATCGAACAGAGGAATTTTGCTGCCTCTATCCATGTCGCCAATAGATCACAAAACCGGTTAAGGTCAACTGGTGATCTTAACCCGCTCTGATACCAATTGTTGGACCGGAAACGACGACCAGAGGGGTGTGAATGGGAGCTTTTAAAATTTCGGGCTAAAAAACTAGCCTTCGGTTTCAGTTCTGTCTTCTGCGGAACAGGCTTCGAACACTACCTTCGGAGGTCTGGTTCGGAGGTCCCTTGACAACTCCGAACGCAGGCTTCGCAGGTCCAAAAGTTCGAAGCCAAGAAGACTTCGCTCCACTATCAACCCTCGAAAATCTACAATGCTAAGTCAGTGCAGGCTCCGCACACAGGGTGCTTCGAGTAGGCTTCACACTTCACCCTTCGCAAGAGTGGACACCCCACTGAGGACTTCGACCAAGTACTTGGCAGCAGCAACTGGTGCTGGGCTTCGTACACGAAGGTCTAAACGCACACTAATAGACTTCGCTAGGGGCTTTGACACAAGAAGTAGAACGGGCTTCGATCAGGGCTTCGCTAGTAAGAAGTGAGGTCTAGCCTCAAGTTACACAGAGCGAACGCGCACTGAAAAACACACTTCGCACAAAGATACCCTTCGCCTAGACAGGCTTCGGCGCACTACAACTAGCGAGGTATGTAAAGCGAGCTCAAGCAAAAAGCACACAGAAGCAGGGTTTCGCCGCTTGAACAAGGAACACAATAAAATTGAACTCTGGATGAATACAACGAAGTGTGTGGCTACAGGAGCTCAACAGTAAATGCTCAAAGTGTTAAATGTTACCTACTGAGCCCCCATATTTATAGCCCACAGTTCACCCAAAGGAATTGACTACTTTACCCCTAGGGTTTACATTGGTTTTGTCTCTACAGAACTGAGGGGTACAAAAGGTAGTCAACTTTATTGGAGGCTTCTCTGTCAGCCTTTGCAGATGGGACAAGCGCCAGCTTTTTGCAGAGCAGACACTGTCAGACTTGCAGCCTTTGACCTTTCTGAAGCCCCCTTCGCACGCGAGGGGTGCGATAGCTTCGGTGAGAAGCCTTGAGCCAGATGGCCTTCGCTTCATCGAAGTCAACCTTCGATACAGTGACGGTTTTGAGCCGAAGCCGTCAAAGCCCTTGGGCCTTCGCATCAACACCTTCGGAGTGGACCACCACGGCTTCGTAGCTTCCACCCAGCTCGAACTCCGTCAGTCCGTGTACCGAAGCCATGCAGGCCGAAGCACCACAAGACAACCACACTCCGGAGCTAGCCTCGCTCCGAAGCCTTTCACACTCCGAAGCCCCACCTTCGGAGTACCACCCTTCGAAGTCCCTCCTTCGTCCAAGGCCTCCTCACGAAGCATTCCATGAGCACTTCGTCGCAGTGTCTCTCCCCGAGCACACTCCTCGACCAGCCTCACCCGGATCATGCCTTCGATGCGCCTCGACTTCTGAGACCTTCGTCGGGTACCTTCGAATGTCTCCCTCCGGAGCACACTTCGAACTCCTTGCCTCCGCAGAGGACTTGAACCATCCAACTCCGAAGTCACTCCATCCGGAGTACCTTCGAAGTGCCTCACCTCCGAGGAGTTTGTCTCGGAGTACCTTGACCCGGAGCCACGCTCCGCACTCTCTGCGTTCACCTGGCGCACCTCGACCCGAGGACTGACCCGGACCCCTTCGCAGCCACCGTGACGGAGCTCCCTGCTCCCCTGGCATCAAGCCTCCCGCTTGACCCAAGTTCACCTGCCGCGATCCTATCCATCGCCTCCGAAGTCCCTGTGCACCACAAACAAGCAGACAAGTGTATCCAGTACTCCGGAGACCTCTCTGGGTTAGCAACCTCCGGCACACACTCCGGTTTACCGCCCAAAGTACCGAAGCCTTCGGTACACACCCAGTCATCATGTACTGTCGGACCCCTCCAACACGCACACTCCGCTGCAACAGCTGCAGCAACCAACCACCGAACACCCTTCGGTGAAACCACCTCCGAACACCCTTCGGAGGTCTAGCCTCCGAACACCCTTCGGAGGTACAACCTCCGAACCCCCTTCGGAGAAACCACCTCCGAACACCCTTCGGAGGTACCCCTTCGAACCTGAGGGTAAAAGCATGTCAATCACTCATCACAAGCAACGAAACCAACACTTGGTTTCTCAGAGTACCTCCATGAGTTCAACTGTCTGGCATGCTACGCGCCAGAAGAGGTGCGGATTGACGCCCTCCGCTAGGCCAAGTTCCTCCGGGGACTCAAGGATGAGCTGTCCATCCAGCTCGTCGCCACCAACTACGCCGACTTCCAATGGTTGGTGAACAAGGCGCTCATCTAAGAGACTGAGCAAAACAAGTTGGACCTCAAGAAAAGAAAGATGATCGCCTTCAAGCATCAACAGGTGAATTCCCAGAGGCCCCGCTTCGTCCCTCCGCCACTAGCGCCTGCCTACCATCCCCGGCCCGTCTACAGGCCACCCCACATCGCCGGTGGATCCAACGTCGGGCATCCCCGCCCCGCCCCACCAGCTCCGGCAGCTCAGCCGACGCCCGTCGCCAAGACCCCGATCTTGAGGGATCGCCAAGGGAAGCCGGTTGTCTACTTCAACTGTCGGAAGGAAGGACACTACTCGCACCAGTGTCCTCACCCCAAGCAACCCCAAGGCGCGGCACCCAACCAGACGGTTCGCGCCCGCGTCAACCACATCAGCGTGGAGGAAGCTCAGGAGGCTCCCGAAGTCGTGCTCGGTACGTTTACTGTGAATTCCATACCATCTATGATTCTATGAGCAACACACTCTTTCATCTCGGAAGATTTTGTGAAAACCAACAACTTGGAAGTACTCCCTCTACCAACCCCCTTGATGATTGCCACTCCATGCAATAAAACCTTAGCCCACTTATACAGTCCTAAGGTTAAGATAGAGATCCAAGGGGTATTATTCCGGGCCGAACCAGTCCTAATTAAGTGTACTGGACTCGACCTCATCCTAGGGATGGATTGGCTGATGAAACACAAGGGAGTGATCGATTGCGCCAGCAAGTCCGTAACGGTGACCAACCCCGAAGGCGAAGCCGTCACCTTTCGGATGACCAACCGCAAACCTCGTGAGATGTCTCTCCACTCACTAGCCCTTGAAGAAGTGCCCATAGTCAAGGAGTTCATGGACGTCTTCCCAGAGGACCTGCCAGGGATGCCTCCCAAGCGGGACATTGAATTCAGAATCGAGCTTGTCCCCGGGACCACTCCAATCTTCAAGCGCCCATATTGGATGACCGCCAATGAACTAGTCGAAGTCAAGAGCAACATCGAAGACCTAGAGCAAAAAGGGTACATCCGACCGAGTACCTCACCCTGGGGTGCACCGGTTATCTTCGCCATGAAGAAGGACAAGACCAAAAGGATGTGCGTGGACTACAGAGCCTTGAATGACGTAACCATCAAGAACAAGTACCCACTACCTCGTATCGATGATCTGTTCGATCAGCTGAAAGGATCCTCGGTGTTTTCCAAGATTAACCTCTGATCAGGCTATCACCAATTGAGGATCAGAGAAGAAGACATACCCAAGACTGCCTTCACCTCCCGCTATGGATTATACGAGTATACCGTGATGTCGTTCGGACTCACGAATGCCCCAGCCTTTTTCATGAACATGATGAACAATGTATTCATGGAGTTCTTGGATAAGTTCATTGTGGTATTCATCGACGATATCCTCGTCTACTCCAAGACCAAGGAAGAACATGAAACCCACCTCAGTCTGACCCTCGGAAAGCTAAGGGAACAACAATTGTACGCCAAATACAGCAAGTGCGAGTTTTGGTCATCAGAGGTGAAGTTCCTCGGTCATGTCATATCTGCCGGAGGAATAGCTATGGACCCAACCACCGTGGAAGCAGTAACCAACTGGTTGCATCCCACGAGCGTGACCGAGATCCGGAGTTTTCTCGGATTGGCCGGATACTACCGCCGGTTCATCGAGAACTTCTCGAAGATAGCCAAGCCTATGACCCGGCTATTGCAGAAGGAAGTAAAATTTGAATGGACCCCAAATTGTGAAGAAAGCTTCCAAGCCCTCAAGAAGAAGCTCATGTCAGCTCCTATCCTGACTCTACCGGACATCCGGAAAGACTTCCACGTATACTGTGATGCCTCTCGCTAAGGATTGGGATGTGTCTTGATGCAAGATGGGAAGGTTATATCTTACGCCTCTCGACAGTTAAGACCGCATGAGCTGAACTACCCAACCCACGACCTGGAGTTAGCAGCCGTGGTTCATGCCTTGAAGATATGGAGACATTACCTTGTGGGGAATCGGTGTGAGGTCTTCACCGACCACAAGAGCCTCAAGTATATATTCACCCAACCGGACCTGAACCTCAGACAAAGGAGATGCTTGGAATTGATCAAGGATTATGATTTAGGCATCCATTATCATCCAGGCAAGGCAAATGTGGTGGCAGACGCCCTTAGTCGAAAAGGGTACTGCAATGCCATCATGATACAGGACCAAGCCCCTTTGCTATATAAGGAGATGGAAAGGCTGAATTTAGGGATCACCACCCGAGCGTATCTCGCTGCCTTGGAGTCTAGACATGTCTTGATAGATCAGATCCGAGAAAAGCAGAAGGAAGACCCAGACATCTTGGATATCCAGCAGAACATGCGGAAGGGTAAAGCCCCCGGATTCTCCGAGGACGAGCATGGTACCATCTGGTTCGGGAACCGGATATGCGTGCCCGACAAGCCTGAGTTGAAGGCTCTCATCCTTCAAGAAGCCCACGATACTCTATACTCCATCCATCCCGGGAGTACCAAGATGTATCAAGACCTGAAGGAGAAATATTGGTGGGTCAGCATGAAGAGGGAAATAGTTAGTATGTGGCCAAGTGCGACACATGCCGACGAGTCATGGCAGAGCACCAAAGACCTGCTGGACTGTTGCAACATCTCAAGGTCTCTGAATGGAAGTGGGAAGAAATAGGAATGGACTTCATCATGGGACTACCCAGGACCCAAGCCGGTTATGATTCTATCTGGGTGATCATCGACCGACTCACCAAGGTGGCTCACTTCATCCCCGTCAAGACAACTTACATCGTCGCCAAGTTGGCCGAGTTGTATATGACCCGGATCGTGTGCTTACACGGAGTTCCTAAGAAGATCGTATCTGACCGTGGGAGTCAGTTTACCTCTAAGTTTTGGAAGAACCTTCAAGAGGAACTCGGCACCCGGCTAAACTTTAGCACCGCCTATCATCCACAGACCGATGGTCAAACCAAAGGGTCAACCGGGTATTGGAGGATATGCTTAGAGCTTGCGCTCTAGACTTTGGCGGAATGTGGGACAAGAACTTGCCTTACGCGGAGTTCTCCTACAACAACAACTATCAAGTTAGCCTGCAGATGTCCCCGTTCGAAGCACTTTATGGGCATAAGTGCAGAAGGCCGTTGCTCTGGGATCAGACCGGAGAGTCACAACTGTTTGGGACTGATATATTAAGAGAAGCCAAAGAGAAGGTCAAGATCATCAGGGACAGGTTGAAGATAGCCCAGTCCTGACAAAAGAGCTACATCGATAACCGACGAAGAGACCTAACCTTTGAGGAGGGTGATTATGTCTATCTCCGCGTCACCCCCCTTCGTGGCACCCAAAGGTTCAACATGAGAGGCAAGCTAGCACCCCGCTATGTCGAACCTTTTCAGATCCTCCAACGGCAAGGAGAAGTGGCATATCAACTAGAACTTCCTCCATCTTTGGCAGGAGTCCATGATGTGTTCCACGTCTCTCAGCTGAAGAAGTGTCTTCGTGTGCCCGCCGAACAGGCCGACCTCCAACAACTCAACGTCCAAGAGGATTTGACCTACATCGAGAAGCCCGTCAAGATCCTGGAGACTAAGGAAAGTGTAACTAGGAGCCATGTGGTTCGCTTCTGCAAGGTTCAGTGGGACAACCACCCCGTTGAAGAAGCCACATGGGAAAAAGAAGATGAGTTAAAAGCCCAATACCCCGACTCCCCGAGTTGTTCGAGTAGCGTTTCAATCTCGAGGACGAGATTCTTTGTAAGGGGGATAGGTTTGTAACACCCCAAATTTTCAAAGAAATAAAAATATCATTTAACCTATTTTCCTAGAATTATTTATTTTAGAAATACCTTTAATGCCCTCCTTAACCTTTTTGAACTAGAACCTAGATGAAATGACCAAACCAGGGGCTAGAAAATTTTGTATATGATCCAAAGGCCAAGATATATTTTTGAGAATTTTTACAAATTTTTATCAACCTTGGAAGTAGCCCAAATATTTTAATCCATTTTCTGTAATTATTTTTATTCAAAGAGGTATAGAAACAGTAACGGGCCCTCCTCCTCCTTTTCTCTCTCCCGACCGGCCCAGCCCACTCCCTTCCCACCCTCGGACTGACACCCGAGCCCCGCTTGTCAGCGAGCCCTTCTCTCTTCGCGTGCGCGCCCGACGCCTCGGTCCCACCTATCGGCGCCAACCGAACCCCTCACGCCTGACCCCACCCGTCAGTCGCCAACCGTTCACTCGCACCCGCTGACTTGTGGCCCCCGCCTGTCAGGACCATCATCCACCTCGCGCCACTGCCCCCAAACCTCGCCGGCCAAATCAATTTCCCTCGGATCCGCCTCGCCGGCCCCTCTCCCATTAAATTGGCGCCATAACTCGGTCCCCCATGCCCGGCCGACCGTTTACCCTCGTTAAACCTCGCGATTACGCCCCGGGATCGCGTTGCGCGTGCATGGCCGAGCCGTCGCCGGCGAGTTAAAGTCCTCCCTCGGCTTTCCTTGCATGTGAGCTCCTCCGACGCCCCTATTTAACCCCCTGGCCTCCACCGCGTTCGACCCCCACGACAATTCGCTGCGAGATCGAACAGAGCGCCCATAGCACTCTTTCTAATGCCACCCTATCGCCCCTACTCCGGTCACCGCTCACCGTCGCCGGTGACCTCCTTAGTCCTCGCCGACCACACCATTGTGACCGCAAGGACCTCACCGACCTCGGCCACCCCTCTGCCGTCGACGAACCCCGCCGGAACACCATCGCCGACGAGGAGCCCGAACCACCCCGCTGCCTCCACTCATCGCCGACCACGCTCTGTCGACCCCTCGCCTCGCCTAAGGTACCCCCGTGTTCCCCTAGGCATCCTCTTTCCGTTTCTAGGCCTAGCTCGGACCGCCGTCGCTCGTCGTGGCCTCTGGTCCGCTCGCCGTCGCCGGAGAAGACGACCGGCACGGGCTGAGTACCCGTGTCGTGTCGGATCTAATCACGGTCGTGCGATCGTGATCGGACGACGCCGGTATTATCACGTGCGCGATTTAATCCACACCGTCAGATCTGATTGAAGCGATACGTTTTAATCTCGTGCGTCCGTTAGTTTTTAAAACCCGCATCGCATCTGGCCCGTCCATCGCATACGGGTTCAACATTTTAATCTCAGCCGTCCATGTCATTTTAACTCCCTCGCCTCGCCCGTGACCGCCCGATCACGATCCAACGGTGGATCTTGATCCGGCGCACGCACACAGTGCGCGGGTGCACGATGGACTCGGCTCACCGTGGACCGATGCTTGTATTTGGATTTAATTTAAATTCCAGAAATGATTTTAAACTTCTAAAATTCATATCTTGCGCATTTTAACTTAAAAATTACCATTTCAATTTCAGAAAATTTGTAATTTTATTCTCTACATGTTCATACAATAAAAACAGTATGTTTACTTTGGATATTTCATGTTTATTTAATAAAGTATCCAAATGCTCTTTAAGGAAAATTACAAATTCAATTATTTAAATTTCAGCAAAATTTATCTTTATTCTTTTCCTGTTAATATAATGGAACCATTAAGTTTTCACTGAACCACTTATTTTGAATTGGTTAGAAAACTTAAAATAAAATTGTTCACACTCTTATCTCTTTTATTAAAGGGCAATATCTCATTATAGTTCCTTTTAAACTATTCATAAAATGAATTTCAGAAACTTAACAACTTGGTTTCCCTTAAATTGACCCAATCAAAACCTATATGCTTGTTGTGTGGTTTTAGATTGTTTAATTGAATGTCGTATTTATTTTATTTATATTGGGAAGACTACGACGCCGCCGAGGAGCCGGAATACTTCCCGGAAGTTCCTCCCTCCCCTTTCGCTGAACAAGGCAAGTCACCAAACAACACTTTTGAGCATATTGAACCCATGTTTCATTAAACTATCGCTAAAACACATAGGATATACATGCATTAGTCAAATGAAACCCTTACAATATATTTATTTAGGATCCCTCGACCTTGATGTGCAACCCAAGCCATGCTATCTAGCCTAAACTCCTTGTCACCATGTGATTAATATTATTAGCTAGTGTCCAATGTATCGACATGATTGCTATAGGATAAAAATGAGTCGTAGCTATTGGAATCTACTATATGATCCCTGTTATTCTCATCTCTGGAATGTTGTTGGTGATAGAGTTATGGTTGTGAGTGTATGCATGGTGGGTTCCGGGTGCAAGCTAGGGCATTGGTCGGTAGCACCCGGGGCACTATAAGGACCGGTCTGTGGGATCCGTTGCAATACACTTCCGTACTAACCACAAGTCTAATGGGTAAGTCCTAACTGAGGTATGGAGTGTTCCAAACTGAGGCCACCACTTGGAGATGGGTCAAGTAGCACCTGCGGGTGGCTTGTACCGACGTGGCGCAAAAGGGGGTGCGACGTTAACCGGGATGCGGCCCGGCGCGCCGGCGAAACCTAGAGCGGGTGGTTATCGCTTGGAGCATTTCATGCTGAGGTTTTGGCACGAGTTCCCGTGGTATGGGTCATCTCGTTACACTTTGGTGTTTGGGATGAGTGCGTGCCTTGTGGGTACAGTAGTACATCTCTGATCAGAGTCATAAATCTTTTTGAAAAGCCGAGCCCACGGTCAAGGGCGGGTTGCGTGACATCCCACAGTTAGTTTACTTTTGAAGTGAAGGTGCATAATGGTTTGACATGTAAGGACTGTTGTGCGAGGAGGGAAAACGTACTCCTCGAGTTAGATGGTATAATTGATGTTCATGTTTATTATTCCGCATGATTAAAATTTGATTACACTAAATGCAATAACTGAAAAATGTACTTTTCCGCACTTTTAGCCATTATCCTTCCTTTGTTATTATCTTGCATTACTATTTGCATCTGCGGTGGCTTGTTGAGTACTTTTTATACTCATACCTGTTGGACACACAATTCAGAGGATTCTTACTACGAGGATGGTCTGGAGTAGCGACCCAGTCAAGAAGAAGATCCTGAAGAGGGCGTTCGTCATGCTTTTACTTACTTATTTTTGATTTTACTCTTTTGTAATAATGTGGTCTGCGTACCACGGATGATTGCTCGTATGTACGTGTCGCATAATGAACCTCTTGTATTATTGTTTTTCTTTGGAAATTCAATAATGTTCCGATTCAGTAAATCGAGGCGTCACATATTTCCATCACAGGAGGCTGAGGAACAAGTAGAGATTGCCAAAGCCCAATTAACCTCCTCTAAATAGCTAATGAAGGTGGTGGAAACAAACTTCATGAATTTCAAAGATCTCCTTTGACAATATATTATAGCTAAGGAGGTCATGGAGCATAATGTCGAGGACTTTAAGACCTAGAAGTTCACAACCATTACTATAGAAAACCCTATTAGTGACGGGTGATAACCATAATCAGTGATGGTCAAGTATCCCGTCACTCTTATCGTATCAGTAATATAATATCAATAGTGATGGATAAACACTCATCACTAAAAGATCAACCTCACTAAAGGATGTCCTATCGGCTCACCTGTTAGGGCTCTTTAGTGACGGATGATGTTTTTCCCCGTCACTAATGTGTTCTTCAGTGATGGGTGATGATTGACACACGTCACTAATTGCTTCTTCAGTGGCGGGTGACGATTGTCACCCGTCACTAATAGTATGGTCATTTCAAAAAAACAATGATTTTAAGCTACTTCCCAGGGTTCGCAAAAGCGTGGGAAAGCGGCCGCTGCAGCGCGATTAGGCGCCATGCGGCGGACTTCCACTGCGCTTAGCCCCTAAGTGCCATGTTTAGCGGTAGCGCGCATAGGCGAACCGCTTTAGCGCGCTGTGGCGCTGAAGCAGCGCGGAAGCAGTGCGGAAGCGCACGGGAAAGTTTGGTGCGCGCGCGCGCCAGCGCGTGAGAAGAGCTATTGCCCGCGGGAATTTTTGGCGTCTTGCGTTGCGTGTGAGAAATATATGCAAGGACAAAGAAGAACAAAGTACCTAGCCGCCGGCCCTCGCAGCAGCCGTCCTCCTCGCCGGCCCCTGCTGCAGCCGTCGCCCAAGCCAGCTGCCGCTGCTGCCATCCCCCTCATCGGCCCCTGATAGATCTCACTGCTCCCAGGTATTCCTCCTCTTCCTAGGTTAATTGGTTACTGCTGCTACTAGCCTACTAGTTGTCTATCATACTATGTATTGTTGATTGGTACCTCATATCCCATAAACCAGATTTTACTGGAGTATTTTATAGGACTTTTTAGTTTTAATCACTTATATGTTTTAGGTGGGTCTCTGAGTGTTTTGGACACAATCTTTCCTGGTTCTATGGTACTGATGCAAGTTCAGAGAAACTGCATCTAGAAGGAAGGTTGTGAAGTTTAGCAGCACACACCTTTCCATGGTTTGGAGCAGAGGAATGAAGCTATAGATTCTTCTGCAATGTGCATGCTTGTATTATCATCATTGTTGCTTAAAGAGTTGGCATTCTTTTTTATTAGTGGTAGCTACTTGCAGCAAGTCATAATGGCTAGATATGTTGTGTAGTTGTGTGAACTGTCTTTAGTTTAAGGCACCCTAGTCACTGTCATGATCTAACTGCTCAACAAAATTTACTCTGATAACATTCTGTGATAGATGAAGATGATGATGAAATAAGGACAATGACTCATTTTCAATGAAGATGGCACGGTGTCATCATGCACCAATAATAATTTATTGTGTTTGAGACTTTGAGGAGACTTATTATTGTGTTTGAGAGATTTATTTCATATTCATGCATTATGTGGTATTGTGGTGTGATTGTAACTCTATAAACCTAAGAACATCTCTGAATTTGTGTTCATGTTATGCATTATATGGTTGTTTGGTGCTGTTATGTACTTATGTTACTTGTGTTAGTTGTGTACATTACTGCTTGTGTTGTGTAGGTGCAGTCAACAGTATAGTGCTCATTTCAGTCATTTGCAGAATTATTGAATGCTGATCCTACTTTTTGAGAGAGATAAGTTATTAATTTCAGTTTTTTATAATTAGTTATAACTACTATTATCTTGATTCTTGAACTAACCATCTCTTAGTTGATGTTGTGCAGGTGCTAAAGAAGACATGAACAGGAAGACAACAAAGGGACAATTTGATTTTAAAGAAATTAAGAACTCATCTCAATGTAAGCTACATGAAACTCAAAAATTCTACCTATTTTTCGTCTTTTCGTTGACTAAGTCAATAACGCTTAAGCGTCGCTTAATGACGCATAAAATGCCTAAGTGCTATGCAGTAGGCCACCGCACGCATAGCGCATAACGCTTTTTCTAACCTTGCTACTTCCTAATTCACAGCCAGGATTTGACAGCCAACATATGCAACATCCAAAGCACATCACAGACAATTCATCACATAAGATTCACAATTCATCATAGAAGATTCATAACCAAATTAGTATCACATATATTAACTTCTAACTCATTATCTCAAAGAACATGGTATAAAAAAGTTATATAAAGAGCATTCCCTAACTTCTAACTTCTAGCGATATCAAGAGCTTGGATAGTGTTCTAACTTCGAATATCACATACATACCAAGTTTACTTCTAGCGATATCATGAGCTTGGATAGTGTCCTATCACTATCGGCAGTCTCAGGAGAACCAGGTTTACAACACATACATGATAGTCTCAGGAGCACCATTGTTTATGCTAAAATGGAAGGCACGTATTGTGCCAATTTCTAACACGTTTTCTCAAAGAAATTGGTCAAAATAAGTAGTTAGGTAGCACCATTCATTTGTCGCTTTATGCAGCGTAATTGGGACTGCCTCAAACCCTACTGGTGCCACCTGAATCTCGGTGGTTTTGTGGTGTAGGTGAGGTGTGATGTATTTTTCATAGTACTACCTTGAAAAGTTTTACAAAATAAAATTTAAACAAAGCTAGTTAGACGAGGCTATCTATATAAATGATCTAGTTAATCAACGACATATGCAAATAACTTAACATAGAGTTGTTATTGATGATCATGTTATTTATTATGTAGATATATAACCGACTCTTAGAGGATAAACCTACTAAGATGTCTTGTAGGAGAGGCTTCTTGTTGGAGTTACATCTGTTGGATTACCAAAATAACAGAGCCTTCTCCCTGGTTATTTGTAACAGCCCAAATTTTCAAAGGTAAAAATAAAATTTATAAATACACTTTCTAGAAAAGGATTATATTCAATTTTTCATAAAGCTGAAATATCCAAATAAATAAAAATCTAGAGAAATAATCCAAACCAAGGTCTGAAAAAATTATATTACGATCTTAGGACCAAGACATATTTTTGAGAATTTTTACAAATTTTTATAAGCTTGGCAAGTAGTCCAAAGATTTTAAACTAATTACAGCAATTATTTTTATTCAGAAATACATTTTAAGGGCCGCTCCCCTCTTCTCCCTCCACAAGCCGACCTAGCCCACTCAAACCCCACGCCCCTCCCTGACAGGTGGAGCCCACCTGTCAGTCTAGTCCCTCTCTCCGCACGCGCGCTTGAGCCCGGCCCCACCTATCGGTGCCAACCCACTCGCCCACCCGCAGCACTACCAGGTGCCAAATCCTTCCTGGGCTCCTTGGACACCTGACGGGCTCGCCAATGCCTTCAGCACTGTCGCCCTCACCCCGTCCCCGAGCTCTTCTGACTGGGTGTTCAACTCAGGGGCTTCTTCTCACATCACCTCCAACTCCGGTATGGTCACCACTACATCATCTTCCTCTTTTCCTTCCTCCATTGTTGTAGGAAATGGAGCCACTCTTCTAGTTGTTGGTACTGGATACTCCATTCTCCCTGGCCCATTCCGTCTCAACAATGTCCTCATAGCTCCTAACATTATTAAAAACCTTCTGTCTGTTCGCCAATTCACCACTTACAATTCTGTTTCTATTGAATTTGACCCTTTTGGTGTTTCTGTAAAGGATCTTCTTACCAGGAACACTATCCTTCGCTGTGAAAGCTCGGGACCCCTATACACTCTGCACCTTCTGTCATCATCTTCCGGACCATGCGCTTTTGTGCCTACTCCCTCCCCAACCACCACTACGGGAGAACTGTGGTTTGCCGAGTGCTACAAGCACTCAGCAAAGCCTAAATTGCACTCGGCAAAGCGTTCGCCGAGTGTCACACTCAGCAAACGACACTCGGTGAACCCGCTGTCGGTAATTAGGGGTTCGCCGAGTGTTTTTTTTCGGACACTCGGCAAACACATCACCGAGTGCCAAAATTTAGCACTCGGCAAACAAAAAACAGGAAATAAAAAAATGTGCAGTATAGGACAGGTCCCGTCCGCACATTTGGTCGAACACCTAGTGGACACGACGTGTCATGGTGGGGGCGGCCAGATCAGGGAGTGCAGCGTCGGGGACGGGGCAGGGCGCACGACGCCGGGGCGGGGTGGCGCGCGATGAGGCGGGGCGGGTCGGCGCGTGGAGCCAGGGCGGCGCGCGGTGACGGGGCGACGGCGGCGGTGGGGCGATGGGGCGGCGACGAAGGAGGAGGGAGGAGCAGGGAGGAGGGAAGAAGAGGGAGGAGGAAGGAGGAGGATGGAGGGTGGGTGGGGAGTATTTAAAAAAATGTGAAAATTTTGAAAAAAATTGGCGCCAAGTTTGAAATTTTGCGGGAAGAGGAGTGTGGGAAGGAAATTTTGGTGTTTGCCGAGTGTTACACTCGGCAAATACCAAATCTTTGCCGAGTACCTCAAATTTGGCACTCGGCAAAGAGTTTTTATTTTTAAAACTTTGTTTAATTTGTTTTATAATCTTTTTCCTCATATAAATTATAAAACTATAGTGCATAAGGACTTAAAATAAACTCAAAAACATAAATATATATTTTTGAATAATTTAGTTTATTATTTTATGCACTTTTAGTTCAACTTTGACACGTTTTAATTTAAATCCTAGAAATATAATTAAAGCATTAAAAATAGCAAACTGAACTAAACAAATATGAAATTTTTACATGGGATAATATACGTAGTATTTTGAATTTCAAAAAAAAATCAAGATCAAACAAAAATTTAATCATTAATTTTTTTTCAAATCTATCCCATTTCTTCTCTAAACTCCAATTCCTCCTCTCAAAATATCCAATTTTTAAACACTATACGTGATAACTTTATCGAAACATTTTTAAATTTTTATCACAACATCTTCATATCATATCATAACACCATCTCAAGTATAATATTTTTCGGAATTGTTTTGAATTTTTAGAATTAAAAAACTATTAAAGTCTACGTTGCCGATAGAGTTTCGAACCTAGTTTTTTCAAAATTTATTTCAATTTAGTTCATAAGAACTCAAAATATAGTAAGAAATATTAATATGATTTTTCTATAATTTTTGATTCATTATTTTAGGCACTTGTAGTTCAAATGTCACCTATTTCAATTTAAATCCTAGAAACATACTTAATGAATTAAAATTAGCAAACTAAATAAATGTTGAATTTTTACATGAAATAATATATGTTGTATTTTTAGTTCACAAAAAAATTCAAGGTCAAACAAAAATTTAATTATTAATTCTCTTTCAAATCTATCTCATTTCTTCTCTAAACTCCAATTCCTCCTCTCAAAATATCCAATTTGTAAACACTATACGTGATAACTTTATCGAAACATTTTTAAATTTTTATCACAACATCTTCATATCATATCATAACACATTCTCAAGTATAATATTTTTCAGAATTGTTTTAATTTTTTTATAATTAAAAAACTATTAAAGTCTATGTTGTCGATAGAGTGTCGCAACCTAGTTTTTTCAAAATTTATTTCAATTTAGTTCATAAGAACTCAAAATATAGTAAGAAATATGAATATGATTTTTCTATAATTTTTGATTCATTATTTTAAGCACTTGTAGTTCAAATGTCACCTATTTCAATTTAAATCCTAGAAACATACTTAATAAATTAAAAATAGCAAACTGAACTAAATAAATGTTGAATTTTTACATGAGATAATATATGTTGTATTGTGAGTACAGAAAAAATTTCAAGCCAAAACGAAATTGCAAATAACATATAGACTTGAAACAAGGTTTCATACAAAATAAAAATATGTTTGCTGAGTGTTTTTTGAAAAACACTCGGCAAACCAAGTGTCTTTGGCGAGTGTTTTTCAAAACACACTCGGAAAACCCCAAATTTTTTTTACCTCTCAAAAATGTCGTTGTGACGCCCGTTAGTCTCCAGCTTTGTCGAGTGTATTTTTTTGTGGGCACTCGGCAAAGAATTGATTCGCCGAGTGTTTAAAGTTTGCCGAGCGCCCGAGATATTGCACTCGATAAAGGAGAGGACACTTAGCAAACTTTGAGTTTCCGGTAGTGCACTTGGCATCGACGTCTCGGTCATCCCAGGAAAGTTGTTCTTCAGAACCTCACCCGGTCCTCTTCCATCACGTGCAACAAGTCGGACGATGACCATCTATGACATGCGTGTCAGCTTGGGCAGCATATTTGATTACCTTTTGATAGTTCTCTATCGTGAGCCTCTAAGAATTTTGATCTTATACACTGTGATTTGTAGACATCACCTATTATCAGTCTTTCTGGATTCAAATATTACTTAGTAATTCTTGATGATTGCTCGCATTTTCTTTGGACTATTCCTCTTCGGTTAAAGTCTGATGCTTTTTTGGCTATCTCTAATTTTTTCGCTCATGTTTTCACGCAGTATGGTTGCACCATCAAATCTGTGCAATATGACAACGACCGCGAGTTTGATAACTCTGCATCCCATGCCTTCTTTCTTGGCAAGGGAGTCTCCCTCCGCATGTCTTGCCCATATACCTCACAACAAAATGGGAGAGCCGAGCGCATGATTCGCACCATCAACAATGTCACCTGCACTCTTCTTTTTCAGTCTTCTATGCCCCCCATCTATTGGACTGCTGCCCTAGCCACTGCCACACACCTCATCAATCGTCTTCCTACCAAGACACTACACATGAGCACCCCTTTTCTCGCTCTTCATGGTACTCCACCATCATACCATGACCTCCGCGTTTTTGGGTGTACCTGTTACCTCAATCTCTTAGCCACCACCCCTCACAAACTTGCCCCCACGTTCCACTGTTTGTGCTTTCATCGGCTACTCACCTGATCATAAGGGGTACAGGTGTCTCGACCTTGCCACCAATCGTGTCATCATCTCTTGACATGTTGTTTTTAACGAAACAACATTTCCCTTCTCCCTCCACCGGCCTTCGCCACCCCCTCAAGAGCTCGATTTTTTAACTAATGACGACACCCTACCAGTGTATTCTCTTCCTGTAGGTGCACCGTGGCTTGCTGGCTCCTTGGCCGCACCCACACCGTCGCATGTCACCTCTCAACCGATGGCGCGACCGCCTCGGCCTGGGTTTTCACCTCGGACGCTCCCTCAGGGGCCTCCACCTGCTCCCCAGCCGGCTACGGTGTCCCCAGTACCCGTGGCACCTTCGACTACCTCCCAGGTGTCTCCGACACCCTCTGTACCGGCAGCCGCAGCACCTACGGCATCCCAGGTGTCCCTAGCTCCCCCTTCACTAAGTTGTTGATCGTCTACACTCGGCGCAACGCTACTACTACTGCGACGGCTTCGGTGCTGCGACACCCAGTCGTCCCCGCCCCCCCTTCACCGAGCTACCGATCGACTACACTCGACGCACTAGGCCAGCCGTTACGATGGCTCCTACCCCTCTGCCCCAACAGCCTCTCGGCAGCGAGGCCGCGGTGCTACCCGTCACACCACCTGTGAACCCTCATAGGATGATCACGAGGGCCAAGGACGGTTTTCAGATGGCTATGCAACCATTCACCTTCATCGTTTCGTCACCTTCTCCGATCCCGTCCTCTGTCCGTTCCGCACTCGCCGATCCTAATTGGCGTGCGGCAATGGAAGATGAGTACGGGCCCTCATGAGCAACGACACTTGGGAACTTGTTTCCCGGCCTTGTGGTTCGAACGTCGTCACCGACAAGTGGATCTTCACCCACAAGCTTCGCACCAACGGCTCCTTTGATCGCTACAAGACTCATTGGGTCCTCCAGGGCTTCACTCAGCATACTGGTGTTGACTACGATGAGACGTTCAACCAGTAGGGGTGAAAACGGATCGGATACAGACGGATATCACTAATATCATATCCTTTTTCATATATTTTTTCGGATTCGAATTCAGATTCGGATAATCCGGATACGGATACGGAGTCGGATATCATCGAATACAAATACGGAGCGGATACGAATCGAATACGAATACGGTTACGAATACTTACCGAATATCAATAATGTATTTATTTATTCACGATCACAATAGACAAATGACAAATAATAGTTAACATCATATAAATCATCACGAACGGGGAGAGAGAGGTGACAGGAGTAGGAGAGACCGGGAGAGAGAAAGAAAAATTAGGGTTGATAGAGTTTTAGTCAAAGTTGACTATTTACTTATTTTTGGAGTGAGAGAGATAAAGTTTAAAATTGTAAATTTGAAATATAAATGATCGTTTAAAGTTGAATTTTTTTCTAATATCAAAATACAACATATATAATATCATAAAAAAATTTCACATTTTTATGCATAAGTTTGCTATTTTTAATTCATTATGTATGTTTCTTTGATTTATATTGAAATTTGTCAAATTTGAACTACAAGTGCACGAAATAATGAACCAAAAATTGTAAAAAAATCATATTCATGAATTTGAGTCTATTTTAAGTCAGTATCCACTAAATTGAAAGATATTTTTTTAAAAAATTGTTACGACACTCGATGGACAACATAGAGCTTAATGAAATTTTAATTCTAAAAAATTCAAATAAATTCTGAAAAATACGAGACGTCTCATGGTATCATCATACGATACATAGATGCTGTGATAAAAATTTAAAATTATTTTGACAAAGTTTTCATGTACGATGTTAAGAAAGATGGAGATTTGAGAGTAATGAATTAGAATGTTAAGAAGAAATGTGTTAGGTTTAAAATCAAATCAATAGTTATATCTTCGTTTAAACTTGATTTTTTTTCTATGATCAAAATATATCATATCTAATCTTATAAAAAAATTTCACATTTTTATACATAAGTTTGCTATTTTTAATTCATTATGTATGTTTCTTTGATTTATATTGAAATTTGTCAAATTTGAACTACAAGTGCATGAAATAATGAACCAAAAATTCTAAAACAATCATATTCATGAATTTGAGTCTATTTTAAGTCAGTATCCACTAAATTGAAAGATATTGTTTTAAAAAATTGTTACGACACTTGATGGACAACGTGGAGCTTAATAATATTTTAATTCTAACAAATTCAAATCAAGTCTGAAAAATACGATACGTCTCATGGTATCATCATACGATACAAAGATGTTGTGATAAAAATTTAAAATTATTTTGACAAAGTTTGCATCTACGATGTTAAGAAAGATGGAGATTTGAGAGTAATGAGTTAGAATGTTAAGAAGAATGTGATAGGTTTAAAAGCAAATCAATAGTTACATCTTTGTTTAAACTTGATTTTTTTCTATGATTAAAATACAACATATCTAATCTTATAAAAAAATTCACATTTTTATACATAAGTTTGCTATTTTTAATTCATTATGTATGTTTCTTTGATTTATATTGAAATTTATCAAATTTGAACTACAAGTGCATGAAATAATGAACTAAAAATTCTAGAAAAATCATATTCATGCATGTGAGTCTATTTTAAGTCAGTATCCACTAAATTGAAAGATATTTTTTAAAAAAAATGTTACGACACTCGATGGACAACGTTGAGCTTAATGAAATTTTAATTCTAAAAAATTCAAATTAAGTCTGAAAAATACGATACGTCTCATAGTATCATCATACGATACATAGATGCTGTGATAAAAATTTAAAATTATTTTGACAAAGTTTGCTATTTTTCATTAATTCATTGTGTTTCTAAAATTTAAATTGAAAGAACTAAAAAAATATTTTTTTATTTATTATAAAATTTTATCTGTTTAAATTTATAGAAATTTATCCCATTTTTAAAAATATATATATTTTTTTAAAAAATATTCTTTATTTTTTTAAAAAAATGTTTTTTTAAAAAAATAAAGAAGATTTTTTATTTCAAACTCCTTGGGCGGTTGGGCCATGGCGCCATGGCAGTGGCCCTGCCAGCCCAATATGAAGGCCTATTTATGTGATGTGGGCCTGCAGTATGGCCAGTGGGCCTATATTATTAATGGGCCGGATATCCGAATAAGAACTATCCGGATTATCCGAATCCGTATCCGTATCCGACGGATATCAGGCATATCATATTCGTTTCCGTATCCGAATCAAAAAAATCCGAATCTGAATCCGTTTTTCCGGATACGGTCGGAAACTATCCGAACCACTTTCACCCCTATCAACCAGTGGTGAAACCGGCCACCATACGCACGGTGCTCTCCATTGCTGCTTCCCGTGACTGGTCGATTCAGCAGCTTGACGTGAAGAACACTTTTCTCCACGGGACCCTCACTGAGACTGTCTACTACAGCCAGCCGACTAGGTTTGCAGATCCTGCTCACCTCGACTTGGTCTGCCGTCTGAAGAAGTACTTGTATGGACTTAAACAGGCGCCCCACGCTTGGTACAGCTGGTTCGCGTCCTTTCTACTCTCCCTGGGGTTTGCCAAGGAAAAATCCGACAATTCTTTGTTCGTCTTCTGTCGCGGCTCCGATAAGACATATTTGTTACTATATGTCGATGACATCATACTAACAGCCTCCAGCATGGAGTTCCTGCGTCGGATTATTTCCGCTCTCCAGCGGGAATTTGCGATGAAGGATTGGGGGCCTCTCCACCACTTCCTCGGCATCACTGTCGAACGGCGTCCTAACGGGTTGTTCCTGCACCAGCGCACCTGCACCCTTGACATTCTCAAGCGTGCAGCCATGGCTTACTGTAAGCCGTGTTCGACTCCGATAGACCTGAAGGCAAAGTTGGCTGCTGACTCCAGGCCTCATGTTCCAGATCCCTCCTAGTACCACAGCATCGTCGGGGCATTGCAGTATTTGACCTTCACACGGCCCGACATCGTCCGGCCATTGCAGTATTTGACCCTCACACGGCCCGACATCGCCTATGCCATGCAACAGGTCTGTCTGCATATGCACGACCCCCCGAGAGTCCCATCTGGTGGCCATGAAGCGTATTTTGCGCTACCTTCAAGGCACGCCAGACTACGGGCTCCTCCTATGTTGCCCGTGCTCCACCGACCTCATTGTCTACACTGACGCTGACTGGGCCGGTTGTCCCGACACACGACGCTCGACTTCAGGCTACATAGTGTTTTTGGGTGACAACTTGGTGTCCTGGTCCACCAAGCAGCAGACAGTCGTCTCCCGCTCTAGTGCGGAGGCCGAGTACCACGTTGTCGCTAATGGTGTGGCCGAGGCCACCTGGTTGTGCCAGCTACTGCTGGAACTCCAGGCGCCCCCATCACGGTGCACGCTCGTCTACTGTGACAACATCAATGCTGTGTACCTCTCCAACAACCCCGTTCAACACCAACGCACCAAACATGTGGAGATTAATCTTCACTTCGTCCGGGAGAAGGTCGCCATCGGCCACGTCCGCGTCCTCCATGTCCCAACGACATCGCAGTTCGCCGACGTGTTCACGAAGGGTCTCCCGTCTTCGGTGTTTGAGGAATTTTGGTCTAGTCTCAACATCTGTAGTGGCTGAGTTGTGACTGTGGGGGGTGTTGGAATCTGTTTTGTGGTATTAGTCCTTATCCCTCTCTTGCTTGTGGGCCTACTTAGGGGCTGCCTTGGCTGTCAAGTAGGCTACTTGACTTGGCTGCCAAGCCTCTCTCTACTTGCCTTGGCAGCCAAGTCCTCTTCTCCCCTATATGTATTCCTCCATGTACAAACTATTTGGATCATGGAGTAATACACTAATACAGTAGTTCATCCTCTAACAAGATTCATCTCGCGAATAATCTTCTGATTCTGTAATTATTTTTATAATTAATTGACGTTTAGTCTTTCAAATTAATGTCCAAACATCCATGCAGACTAAATTTTAGTCAATGGAACAAACTTCCAAAGAGGTGGAGAGAAAATGTTTTTTTGTTGATATCCATCTAAGAAATTGGGGATGATGCTACTTATTACTTAAGAATAATAATATGGTCGTGCATTTTCTGGAAGAGGTAAAGCAATGTTTTGGTGAAGAGACGATTTATTGGAGGATTGGAGGGTTCAGAACATGAGGAACATGCCATAATCTTGTGAGGGTCGTGTTGATAGCGACAAATTATCAATTTTCTGCACAGACATTTATATTGTACAGTGTTTCCCAATTATATTCACTCCACCCAACATTATCTTGTCTTGATTCCTGATTACGAGTTACGACAGGTTGCTACTGAGCAAAAGTGTTGTTCTCAGCAGGAGCCTGCACTCTCCAGAACTCCAGATGAAATGTTCCTGCATATATGTTTTTTTGTGAGTACTGTATGCCCGTCCACAACTGTTTGCAATTGTGTTTTCCACATTCTGGTAGCACACATTGACAAAATCCAAGCCTCCAAGGGGACAGAGTGAAATGGTGTGTCATTAATAACTGAACAAACATGGTCACCAACTGTTGTTGGACAAAAGCTAACTGCAATTGTTACAAGAGAGACGCATATGAACTCTACCTGTCAGCACTAACTTACATCTTCACAAGGTATGGAAGCTGTCTTGGCGTTATTATCAATCATCCTCGTCGTCGTCATCGAACTCCTCTTCCTCACTCGGCTCTTCCACAGGTTCATCCTCTTCATTAACAATAAAACCTCCAAGTGTTTCATCTTCTTCATCTTCCTCATCCTCTTCATCACCAGCATTCTTATCTCCCCCTTTATCATCTGATTTTTCCTTTCGAGATTTCTTTGCTTCTTTAGATCTTGTTACATACTTTGATCTCTTCACACTAGAACCTATTGACATGGAGTTTTTCTCATCCCCACTTTCACCTGTCCAGTCCTCATCTTCATGCTGCCCCTCATCCTTCTTGATCATACCTTTACCCTTTAATCTACCTCCCTTTTTACTAACCACATCATCTTCATCATCAGAGCTTCTTCTTGCTTCCTCCAGAAACCAATTCCAATCCTTCGGAGGACGAATCCTTCCCTTTGGGTAGCTATCAAATTCATGGCCCATTGATAAGAACCCAAATTCTGCAGCCAAAAAACTATACTTTATGGATCGATGGAATGGAAGGAAAGTAGTTTTCATGCGGCGCAAACACACCAAACATAATTTTTTCCACATCCTTAAATTTCTGAGGAATCAATGGCCTGTTTCAATATCAAGGCTGGATTTTATAGCTAACAAGAAGGAATGGCAACATTTGTAAACTGAACTCCACAATGGTCTTTGGCATTTTCAAAGAAACCAAAATAGGTGTTTAGAGCAACTTTAAGAGAGCTTCTATAATTAGTTCCCTATATTCTTGTATATTGAACCATCTTAATTTTAAAACTTTCTAAAAATCAATCAATCCACAACAGTATATTTATAATCATAATTCCTGTATTTTAAGGAGATTAAAAAGAGATTTACTACTTTTGAGAAAAATGAGAAGTGATTTATAGGATCACTTAAAATATAAGATCATTTGGGAATATTGTTGCAGCATGATTTTGTTTCAAAATAACCAAATTTAATTTTGAGAAACTAGATAGTAATAATATTGGAGATGGTCCGTCTAACCTATAGCAAAATGACAACCATTTTGTACTTAGCGTCAACCAAAACAAGCTAACTACACAAGGCAAGATGAAAACTAATGCAATGAAACTAATCGCTTAAGGGGCCCTAAACTAAACTTTAGTCCCCTCTTTTTTACAGGACTAAACTTTAGTCCCTTCTTGTTTGATTCTAAGGACTAAAGGACTAAAAGAGAGTGAGGGACTAAAGGGTTAAAGTTTAGGGACTAAACTTTAGTCCTTTTATTCCCTAAATTGCCAAACATGGGGACTAAAAGGGACTAAAGTTTAGTCCCTAAACTTTAGGGGCCCCAAACCAAACACCTCCTAAGGGCATTCCCAACCCACCACCTCAGCTAGTGTCTTAAGCATTTAATGTAATGCCACATAAGCAAAATTTCTGATGTGGCATAGAAATTAATGAAGAAAGAGAATAAAATTGCAAGAAACCGTGTCTTCCTCACGACACTGCGTCGACACAATGTCCAAAAAAATTGAAACGAGCGAAAACAGCGTTGGACGCATAGTTTCTTCCGTCCTGATTTTTTGAGGGATCTGATATGCGCACCAGCTCCCCGATGTCTACCGGCACCATGCCATCCCCCGCTAGCTTCTCGCCAGTTCCCTTGCTAGATTCCTACCGCATGAAGATTTCTCGGTCATCTTCGCGCCAAGAAATTGGCGGGTCAGCGTCGCCTCATTTCCCCGCATCATCTTTGCGCAGTCGTGCCTTCTTGTTCCCACCAGCATGTGAATCATCCATGAATCGCTCCCCATCCTCAGCTCCTGCCCAAATCACTCCCCATCCTCCTGCTGTCTCTAAGCCGTACACAAGGATGAATCCAACTGATCAACAATCCAAACAGATTGTTGGTGAATCGAGCACCACTGCCGCAAGAGTTGGCAGTCCTCCAGAAATTGTTGGTGCTAGACAAGCTAGAGGTCCAGATAGCTCTTCTACTCGATGGCTAGAATCATCTCCTGGCAGCTCTAGATGGTATGAACCTCTTTGATTCTTGCTTTTTATTCTTGAAATTGTTAGTAATTCCAGTTCATTTCAGTGTCCTGTCAGTGTTGCTTCAAGTTTCAGTTATGTGAGCTCATGTATGAGCGCGTCGTAGGAGCCTGATGCATGCCTCAGTTCATGTAGTGGTTTAGATCATTTTTCTGCTTTGTGATGTGGTTCATGGTGTTCAGGAAGCATGGCGTGCATGCATGCGTGTTCATGGTGTTAGTGGCCATGATCGTGATGTGGTTTTTTACTTATATGCAATTAAGAGTCAGAAAATGTAGTGTTTCTTATGCAGCACAAAAGTTCTTGCTGTTTGGGATCGCTGATTGCATGAGTTCAAGTGTTTGAGTGCAACAGAAACAGCATGGTAACAAGCACGTGTTCAGGCTAAAAAGGAAACCAACAGTAACATGACTAAGCAACAAAGGCATTTTTACCTGTTAGTGTGTCTATGTGAAAGCAGAATTGTGACTTGTTTGCATACTTGCATCAGAACTATGTTTAGACTTGCATCAGATTTGCATTAGCTCTTGTGCTTTTCTTTTTCAGGATGTATCCACCAGGTGGTTATGTCAATTACCTACAGGGTCACCTGCCAGAAAATTTTTATTTTGTTGGTGGACCAATGAACCATGTAACAGTGTCACCTATAACTCCATGTGCTAAAGAGACTCCATCACCAACTAGGAGCTCTACCGATGCTGTTGCGCAGATGGGTTCACAAGAGGATGAACCAATTATTTTTGAGGATGATAACATCATTCAGCCATCTAATGCTAGATCCGACAAACGATTAAATTGGTCAAGTGAAGAAGATATTAGGCTGGTAAGGATGGCTACTGTTCTTTACTTTCTGTTAAGTACATTAAATTGACTCTTCTTCCTATTGTAGGTTAGTGCTTGGTTGCAAAACTCAATTGATCCTATTGATGGAAATGATAAGAAGTCTGATCAATATTGGTCAGCAGTTACTTCTACTTACAACAGCACCACAAATTGTGACCGTAAGAGAAACCAAAATCAATTGAAGCTACGTTGGGAGCGTATAAAGAAACCTGTCACTGAATTTAATGGTTGTTATGCAAGAATCACTAAAGTACATCAAAGTGGCATGAGTGATGACCAGAAGATGGATCAAGCGTTGCAGTTGTATGCCTCAGAGCATAGTGGAAAACCTTTTATCATGTTGCATGTTTGGAGGATAGTAAGGCATGAGAAAAAGTGGTCTGCATATGTAAAGAAACTTAGCAAGGGGAAGGAGAAGGACAAGAGTATATCTCATGTTGTGAATGTTGAGGATGGTCCAACACAACGACCTATTGGTCATAAGAAGGCCAAAAATGAGCAAAATGGAAAAAGAAAGGATCCAGATGTTGTCTGTGCTATCAGCGCAAAACTTGACAAATTCATTGAAGCAAGTACCAAGGATGAGAAGATGGCAGAGGTACAACAAAGTTTAGCGAACAAGAAGCTAGAAGTTGCCAAGGAACAGACAAAGGCTAAAATGTTAGATGTTTACAGAGACATCCTTTTTGCTCCAACAAGTGATCTCACTGAAGAAGCAAAGGCGGAGAGAACAAAAGCCTTAGAATATATGAGGTTGGCTCTATTCTCCAATTAAGGTATGAGTCTGGACACACCATATATTTTGTATGATTATTATTATTTTCTGCAATGCTAGATAATGAAACTTGATGACATGATGAACAACTTGAGTTCTGTAATAAAACCTTATTGTGAAATTGTAGATTTATTCCAAAAAGAACATATCACCTCATCACCAATTTCGAGTCTGAATAAATCTCTCATTAGCTAACTAAAAGAAAAAAATACTGAACTCAGAATCTAAGCAACTCCCTGGTAGAAGTAGAACTCAAGTTATCTCTGTCTGACAGGAAGCATAGGACATCTCCTAACTGCCATTGTACAAAGCAAAAAAAGTTAGACAAATGTCCAGTATTTTAGATAATTTTGGCATTGTTCTGAAACCTGAAACTATCCGAGTTACATACAATTTTGTTAGCCAGCTATTTTGCCATGTATACAGAATCTCCTGCCAGGCACCTTGATGGCTTGATATGTGATGTGAACTGGACAGGGTGAACATATTGTCTTTTAATGCTCACATACTGTTTTTAATGTGATTGTAATAATATATTCTTCAGATCTATGTGTTACATATATTTAGTTTACTGAATATTAAATTTATGTGTTCTCTCATTTTTTTCTTAATGTCAATATTTTCTGCAGATCACATCTTGAACTTTTTGGTATTACTATGCATCTGGTTTGGATCCTTCCAGTTCAGAGTCTTTATATGTTTTTATTATGAATGGTCGTGTTACCAATTATACTCAGAGTTGAGGAGCTAGTGTTGATCTTCTAATCATATCTATGAAATTATATCTCTGCGAAATTATATTATTTGATGTTTGAACTTAACAGAATCATGTCTTTGAAATTATATCTATCTGAAATTATATTATGTGATGTATGGAATTATATTTTGTGATACTTACGTTGTAAAGTAGGGTTGAGCACAACATTTGTAGTAGCAAGTAGCCATAAAATCAGCCACAAAGTAAATTGCCACATATGTTTAGTCGTACATGCAATAAATTATTAATTGTTTTATCCTCTAGACAGACACCATGGTTGAGAAGTTGGTGTCTACATGTATATTTACTGTGTTATCTCTCATTTAGAGTTTAGACACTATCATAGACATCATCCGTTGGGAATGCCCTAACAAGAATCGAGTGCATTATCAACTAATTTCTACAGCATTGGTTCAGAACGAAATTTAACCTCGCATTGGCCGAGATTGTGTATTTTGGGGGATTTTCCCTCGAAAAGGAATAGCAAAACAAAGGCCAAAGTTCACCTCGAACGGGGTCGATGCTTGCAAGATCAGATTTCAAGTCCTCCGCTTCAGCATCCAGCTCCCCACTGCTCGCCGCATCCACCGGGGCCGCCTCCTCGTCGGCGGAGACCTCCATGGCCTCCTCCACGGCTCGCCTCTCCCTCTCCTTCCGCTCCCTCGTGCGCCTCTCCCGCCTCGCCACCGCGTCCAGAACCTCCGCCTCCGCCTCCACCGCCCCACTCTTGCTCCTTCGCACCGCCCAGAACGACGGCGCCCTAAGCGACAGCGCGAGCCTGTCCCCGTCCCGGAGCTCCCCCGCCTCGCCGCGTCGGTACACTCTGCTCCCGCCCGCCGAGCGGACGACCACGGGGTTCCTTCCTACGATCTCGAAGGCGACCCTGGGCGGTTCCCCCTCCCCGCCGCCATCTAGGAAGTGGAGAGACACGTGGCTGCGCGAGACGGTGCGGTCCACTGCGGAGGCGGTGCCGCCGAGGTCGCCGCGGCCGAGCACCGCTTCAGGTGAATCGCCGGAGAGGGACACCGGCGCCCTGCTCCCGCCGCCTTCTACTTCGAGCTCCAGCCCCTCCATGGCGCCGGGCGGGCGGGCGGCCGGCCGGAGTCGGCGGGGAGGAGAGGTCTTGGTAAGCAGCGGTGCAGGCTGCAGAGAGGTGTGGCCGTGTGGGCCGGATCTTGTGCCTCGAGGCCCGACTTGGGGAAAATGGATTATATTTTCCAAAGTTAAACGATCGTATATAATATATTTAAAATTTATCGTAGTTATATAAAATATCTTAAATTGAATATCTAATTTGATAATATATCTACAGAGTTTTCTTTGTAAATAATCTTCTAAAATGATAACTTTACCTTTTGTTTTTTCTTGTTGCTCACACTGTTGCTCTCACGTTGTTTATCCTTTTGTTCTTTTCCTTTTGATCATGTTGCTGCTTTCATGTTGTGCCCTCACATATGTGCTCTGACAAAGAATAATCTTCTAAGGAATTGTGCCCTTACACATGACAAAAAAACTGAGCAATAACGAAGGCCAATCACTACGCATACAATTGTGCTCTCACAACTCACAAGTGCATACAATTCTTGTTAACCACATAAAAACAATGGAAGTGCTCTTTCACTTAGTTTCTCTTCTGTTCCTTTTCATTAAGGGTCAATGGAAGTGCATACAAATGGAATGACTGCCCCCGCACAAAGTTAACAACATATAAATATTTCAATATAAGTTGACAGCATACACACATTTCAATAGAAGTTGACATCACTCAAATTGGTAGCACAAAAGTATGCCAAAATGTTGCAAAATAAGACAACATGAAATAACATCATTATTTTCTCTTCTTTGGAGTCAACCTTTTGGAAGGTTTTGCGCTTGACTTTGTAAAAGACTTGGTTGGAGTCTTGGTAGGGGCCATGGTGGTTTGAGACCTTGTTACAGGTTCAGGACTAGAAGGAGAGACATTTCTTAGATTCATGGTTGAGGACGTGACAGTTTGACTGAAAAAAATGGCATCAAAATACTATATATGAAAAACATAGTAAATAAGATAGCAAGCTAGATGTTTACCTCCTTGTGACAGGTCTAAGACTCAATAGAGTTATATTGCTTGGTGCCTCGATAGTTGTGGAGTTGCTAGCAGCTTCCCATGGAGCCACATTTCTTGTACTTTTTCTATCACAATAAACACATACATATTTGCATAAGTTCAATTTTAGGACAGACACATCTGCAATTTTTGACATACATAAAGTACATGTTACCTTTTTTACCCCATTGTGTGGACATCTAGCTTTTCTATGTCTTAGCTCATGACATTTTTTGCATTTGTTCTTGCCCCCACGTTAACTTTTTTTTTCTTCTATGAACCCTCTCAAGAGCACCCTTTATTCTTAGTTTTCTACGTCTTCCTACAATATTTTTTGGTAGTGGTGCATGCAAAACAAAACCTGGATTCACTACAAGCCACTAAGTCTTGTCTGTGAGTGGTTCTATCTCCCCTTCATATGCTTCTCTAAATTTTCGCACTGAGTAATAGTCATGCACAAAGTCCTCCAATTTGCATTGAGGCAATGCAGTTAAAACAATCAATGCGTGTGGACATGGCTTGCCTATATGTTGCCATTTGAGACAGGTACATTCACAATCAAGGGTCTTGACTACATGCCTATGGTTCTCCTTTTATATATCTCTGACCTCAACACTCCACTCATCTGATGCATGTGCCTTACGATGGCCTAATCCATTAGTTCTAGCATTCACTTGTTCTATGATATATGGTAGAATTTTACCTTACAGTCACTCTCCAATCTTTCTTCTCTTTCTAAATAGATCCATGATCATCTCTCTTAGCTTGTCACATAGTTGAACAATAGGCAAATCTTGTATATGTCTCACCTAACTATTAAAGGATTCTGTAAGATTGTTATTTATGTAGTCACACTTGATATTTGAGTTGAACATACACCTAAAATCAGTAATTGATTATTGGTATTAAGTGTACAATGAGTAGAACAGATGATTAAATAACATTTGAGATATGTAAGAAAAGCACCCCATCTATAGCAAATTGTGATGGTCGTTAAGGTAATCCAATACTAAAGTAATCCAATACCTTAAGTTTTGTTGTAAGTACTTGGCTCATATGCCAATCAAAAGTTGACTTTATATATGTCTTTGCAGTAGGCCACAAGTGGCCTCCCAAGCCATTATGGAATTTCTTAACAAAATTCCCCATGAGGTGCTTGAAACACTCCCTTTGCTCTGCATGAGGAAAAACATCATTCACCGTAATTTCTAAACCCTTGCAAGCATCAGTGCATACAACTAATATAGGAGGATCGCCTATTGCCTTCCTCACCTGACTCATAAACCAAGACCATTTTTCTGTAGTTTTAGCATAAAAAATCCAAAAGCAATAGGAAACATCCAATTATGTCCATCCAAATATGTAACTACAGCTAGGTGCCCATTCCACTTTCCATTTAAAATAGTTGAGTCTATACTTATGTATGGTCTGCACCCCTTTAAAAATCCATCTATGCAGGGTTTAAATGCAATATTGAAGAACATGTCGAAAACATATTACCTTCAACTTCCTTAGTGGAAATCTCTACAATATGTCATGGGGATCTCAACTCAATTTTAGCTTTTAAGTTATAAAGTAATCAGAAGCTCTCTTCCCAAGTCCCATATGGATTAACAATAGCTCTTTGCACACACTTATATAGAGTTTGATAACTAGTCGTGCAATTATAGTCATCCTGAAGCTTTTTTGCAGATCAATGGCACTCATGTTCAGATTCTTCTTCAAGATCGACTTTACCCTCTCAGCCACCCAGCTCTAAGATACCATACTACTGCTTCTAGAAGCACACATATGGTTGTCCAACAATTCGGTCACCTACGAGTACAAATAATGGACAACTTAGAATAAATCATAAATGCAGTACATCTAATGGATAAGAAAAAATAGCAACAAGTTAGTACCACCACACAACATTGCACTCTTGCTTCTTTTTAAATATAATCTTCTAAGGGCATCCTTCTTCTTCTAAACCCTTATAAACAACCACATATTTTTCCTTATTGGACTTCTTAATTTTTATGTCAAACTCCCTTTTGATAGCATAGTGTTTGAATGCCATTCTAAAATTATTCATCGAAGGAAAAGTGTCATTTTTAGCTAGATTCATAGCATCCCTATCAAAGACAGTGTACTGCTCCTCATGTGCATGATCATCAATAGGTAAAGTTGCACCCTCAGTGTCATGTGCATCAATAAAAAAAGTCGAACCATCAATAACTATCATGTGAGATACCATAGTCCTATTATCCTCCTCTCCCAAACCAAGCGAATTATACAAAGTGTCCTCCTCAATCACAATAACAGACCAATCCACCGAGCCAAAGGTTACCGGCTCTAACACATTAGTGCTATTGATTTCTACGTCGTTGTTATCCATAGTGCTTAGTTTATTTTGAAATGGATGTTTCGGGTTTTGTTCAAACTCCTGCCATGAATGAAATCAAATTCAATCAGATTTTGTTCATTGATCACGCAAACATAGTAAAGAAACTACAATTAAGTTTTGCTCGTGAACGTCAGGACATGAAAAGGAACCTGAACTCAAGCAGCAATGTCAGTGGCATTGAGTAGTGGGGAGGTGCGTTCGATAGCGTCAAGCGGCGTCAAGCGGTGTTAGTCTGCATCGGGCCGCGTCGGTCTGCGCGAGAGGCATCAGGCGACAGCAGGCCTGCTGGCGATGGTGATGGTGGCCTCGGGTAGCGTCGGGCTAGCAATAGAGGCGGCTCAGGCAGCATCAGTGTCTCATGGTCAGTTCTGGGCCTCCTGCGGTGGTTCAAGTTCTACTTCGTGGACAAAACTAGAAATCGAAGAGACCTTTGGAAATTGAAGGGGTAGGCAGGGGTAGATAGGTCATTTAATGTAGAGTGATTTTATTGATTCAAGTTTTTTTGCAAAAGAATCCATGTGGGATATTTATATAACTACGATGAACTTTGGATATATTATATACGATAGCTCAACTTTGGGACATATAATCTATTTTCCCTTGACTCTAGCGTAGGCAGTCACATGGTGATTGATATTGTAGTCAAACATGGATAATCTCAGGCATGTGAATTGGTGTTTATAGCCTTACGTCTTTGGGTATGCTTGAAGAATTTTTGCGAAACATTTGAAGCTAAACTTCTTCCATTCTTCAATAAATATTTACATCTGACCAAGGACTCATCGTCGGGAACCCCTAACATCCTGACCACACACTGCTAGCAGAGCACCGCTAGCTGAGGACCCTGACGATAGACTGTTGATAGATATCCTGACCAAGGACACTTGACTTGTCTGACTCTTGGTTGATTTGGGATGAAAGTGATACTGATAAAAACGATTTTGATATGGATTATATTTAGATACAAATTATTAGGATAGTGTCATTGCGTAAGAAGCGACAATATACTACGAGAATACCTGTAGTAAGGATTTAGGTTAGACTAAGGGCACTATGTGGACTAAACTCAATAGTTATCTCACAAAACTAATAGAGATAAGGGATTTTAGACAAGTTCAGGCCTCCCGGAGGATAATAACCTTAATCCTATATGTTGGAGTATGGTTTTTCACGTATGACCACGTTTGAGCACGTGTCCGGGCGTGTGTCAAAAAAGACATCCTAAAAAGCCTCCCTTTGTAGGGTTCTCTTGATCTCTTTATATATGAGAGAAATTGAGGGTTACAAATTATCATTAATGTGCCCTACGACCTAACCAATTATGATAGAAAACAGTCAGATCGTGATCAATAACTCCAAATGATAACGACTATATTAACCATATAATTATGCACCATGGAGTTTTAATGGGTGGAATGAGTCTGAATGGCGACCGTCCGAATGCCTGCAGTTGTAAAGGACACCCGAGTGGTAGACTCGGGGAGTCTTCAGATTGTCGATTGCTAGCAGGCTGGATAACGTTGACTATTGAGTGGTCATCTTTAATGTTGTGTCTGTTGACCCCTTATCCTCTCAATCCTTGTAAATCCACTTAGGAGGTACCACAGGATCATATTCCCGACAACAGCCCCAAGCTTTTTGTGGTACGCAAACGAAGTCGAGTAGTCGGAAAGAGCTTTAAAGCTTCATTTTAGTGAATTTTTCTTGGTAAGTGCACTGTTTAGGTGTACCTGCCAGGCGTAGCCCTTAAGCCTAGAATTTATTTAAATAAAATAAATTTTAGGATTAGATATTTAGATAGAATAAAATATATATTTTCCCCAAATGCATCTTTTGCCGATAAGTACTCAAAGATGTTTGAATCTCCGAGCAGTTGGCGTCCAATGTGAGTGGGAGATTTAAATCCCGCACATCCGGCGTGTTGGCGTTTAATGTGAGTGGGAGATTTAAATCCTGCACATCCGACAACACATCCGACCAGCAGATAGGCGAGGTTGAGTAAAGAGATGGCAGAGTGATGGGAAACACTTAAGCCAACTTATCACTTCATCAAAACTTCCAATTGTCGGCGGTGACTTTTACACTTGGGATTGTCCGTGCACTGTGTTTGACAGCGTGCAGAGACTATATCCGAGTGGGTTAATCGATGAATGTGGAAGAATCTACTGAGTAGATAAGAAAAGATGTAAAGGAAAAATTGTACATTTACATATTTTGATCAATGGAGTGAAATTTCTTCTTTGTGAATGTGTAATGTGTCCGATTACTTTGTAGCTATTGACGCTAAGATTTGGTAAAAGCCCAGAGCCCACCAAGGATGTCATACGGTCAACAAAATTCAAGAAGAGTCTGGTCAAACGTGGTCAAGGAAGTTCGTCCATGATGTTACAACATGACCGTCGAAACAGTACGGTCGCCGGTTCTCGGTGTCTTGGCTAGGTCTAAGGCTGCATCAAATTGATCTCTTAGATTGATGCGATCTAGGTGTGGTAGTTTGAAACTATATCGGTTAAGTCCGACATCTCTTCCTATTGTATCTTTTTCATGTTGTATACCGTTCATCTAAATAAAACATGCCTGATACTTTGATATATTATTAAGATCATCGTGATTAGCTACTGTCTTGGTTAGGTCTGATCTAGTTATTGTGATGATTTTCATGATATAGACATGTTATCTAGCACGATTTATTTATTTCTGTCGGAGTACAAGCCAATGTAGGACCGAAAGTAGCGACCAGAGGGGGGCGAATGGACGTCTAAAAATTTCTTGCTAACCTATATCCAAATCCCAACACCTAAACAAACTTAACCAGACAAATAATATTAGCAAAGCAAATTACAGTAACTAAAGTTGTCTAGCCTAAAAATGACGGGTGGCCTAATTAAAAAGATTTTAAAGATAAACTAAATAAAAATACCGCAGTAAATAAAAAAACCTATATATATAATGAAATATTTATATTGCAGTCTAGAGATAAAATACTAATCAAATCAATAAGACATGGATCATTAAAAAATTAATTCACAAATAAACCTAAAATATTATACTTAAAACTAGAATAAAATAATACTGCGACTAAAAAAATATATTTTTCTTTTTATATGAGCAGATTAAAGACACTTAAATAAATAATACAAGATAACTAATAAAAAGTTAACAGATTGAAAATTAACTACGAAATTTATTATTTTCATGCTAATTAAAAATCAGATAACTATTGATTTAATTAGCTAGCTGAAAAGTAGGAGATTAATAAAAACTTACCTGCATGCCGATCTGCGAAAAGCTGCGCCGTGAAAATTCTCGTCGTCACCGGCCGAATCGCTGAAGCAAAGACGCCTCGGTTGATTTTTCGCGCGCTATCTTCGTGATTGCCATAGGCAATCCAGCCGAGATGTCTGACACTACCTGCTGCACTGCAGTAGTTTCTTACGTGAGCCAAACCACCGTGGGCTATCGTGCCAAGCTGCACAAGCTGCAGTGACGCCTTGCTGCTTGTCACGCACAGAGCCACGCGTGCCAGAACTGAGCGACCGCTCCGTTTGGAAAGTCACAGCTATGCGCTAGGGGCCCCGCAGCGTGCCGTGATGCCTTTGGCTGCTCTGCTCGTCGTGCGTCACACGCCTAGGCGCCTAGCGGTGAAGCTGGCGCTGCACGCATTGAGCGATGTGTAACCATGCGCAGAAGGAAACACAACGTCGAACGTTGCGCGCAACCAGACTACACACCGTCGCGATGGAGGAAACCTTAGCTTCGGCGGCGATGGCAAAAAAATAGAAAACCATGATGGTGGTGGACTGTAGATTGATCTCGGGAAAAATAAAATAACAGTCACCCTATCCCTAAGGGGGTAGGGGCCTATTTATAGGCGACCCACTATTACATGGAAAAGACTAATTTACCCCTAGGGTAAATTACACTGACTCTAAAATAAAATTCGAAATTACTAAAATACCCTTAGAAAAACCAACTGACTCGAATAACAAATATTCTGGACTTAAAAAGTAAATATTAATATCCTAAATCAAAACAATCATCGGTTGTCAGTTTTGCGCCGAAACTGACAAAGAGTCCACCGTCTTCGTACCGGGTACCCGGATTGGACCGACCCGATCCCGTAGCTTCCTCAGCCCGGCAATCGCTCGTCGCCCATGTACCTAAGTCAAACCCGGTTAACAGACTAGTGGATCCTCTGCCGCTGCTAGCCCATGTACTCGGATTGGGCCAGCCCGACTCCGCGACTCCTTTGCCCGGCTGTCGCTCGCTGCCCGTGTACCTGAGTCACACGCGCCTCATACACGGCAGGTCTTCATGTCTCTTATTTGACTTCTGTTGACAATCACTCATCACATCTGGAGCATAAGAACCATGCTCTTCAACATGGTTTCTCAATCTCCCCCTTGATGAGTATATAGTCAACACCCTCTTCAGCACTTCTTCAGAACCTGCAAAAACATGTGGAAACATGAAAACAAAAACAAAAACAAAATAAAATAGAAGGAATAAAAATAAAAGTTTAACCCTAATGACCAAAAGCCAAACAAAAGCAAAGAAAACAGTCATTATGGTTAACCAAAAATAAAGACTCAAAAACAAGGGCAAACTCAGAACTACCAACAAGGATATACAGAGTAAAGGCAAAAGACTGAAATACTCCCCCTGAAATAAATCCCAGAGAAAGCCAAAAATGTCCCCTAAACTCCAAAATTTCTCCTCTTTGTTGACAATTGGACTCATCAAGTGAGACTAAATGCACTCTAAAGAGACATAGACACAAACTCCCCCTAAAATACAGCTCCCCCTCAAAATATGCCATGAATGCAAATGGGGTGCAGGTGGAGTGTAAAAAGCATGCTTCTTAGATATGATTAACTGCAATTACAACATCTAACAGGTATAGCAACAGATATACTGTCTAAGATACATGACATGATCAGTGCAACAAATGATATCTAAAGAAAGTCATTAGCACACATTTTTCGATTTTTGCAAACAAAAGCATCACCACATTTTCTAGTTGACAAGCAAAGTAAAGCATGAGATGCAAAAGCTAACTGATATCTACCAAGATAAGCATTGTCCAGATCAAAGTGCTTCAGCAAACTTGTCATCTTTTTAAATTTTTCAGACTTTTTCTTTTTCCTTTTTATTTTTCATTTCTGTCAGGGGTTATTTGCATGTCAAACCTTATGCTAACCGACCAAGTCAAGCCTAGGCCAGAACTGGACCATTAGAAGCTTAAGACATTGGTCTTGGCATACATTACACCGTCCTAGTTCATACCAATGTGCTATAGTAAGCAGTCTAGAACAATGCAATGCGACAAAGCAAACCCACCTGGATCTTTTCTAATAATCATAAAAATGCATGAATTTTTCATTTTTCTGAATTTTTACAATTTTTATAGCACATTTTTTTCATGTTTAAAGCATATAGATGTCCAAGTTGCATATCTACATCTAAGTAAGGATCTAGCTACCAGGCATGTAAAAGATAGCGAAAGCATTTAGCCTACACATGCTGGTTACCAGAAGCAATGGTGATCATTTTTCAATTTTAAAGCATAAAAGCCATGCATATGACAAATATCAGATATATCATGTGAACTGAAACAGAACATGATCATCGACAAGTAATCAAAAACATATACTAGCTAGAGTAAGTAAAGCAGTTTAATCATATAACAGAAGCAAGCTCAAAATGTGATTGATGATTATGCATGATATGAATGCACACAAAAAAATAAAGAAGAAAGAAAAAACTGACTCAAAGTATCCTAAAAAGGATACACAACTCCCAAATCCCCTCGCAAACGCTCAAAAGTAGACTGATCTAGGGGTTTGGTAAAAATATCAACCAACTGCTGATGGGTATCAACATGAACAAGATCAATGACCCCTTTCTCATATTGATCCCTCAGAAAATGAAAGCGCACATCAATATGTTTGGTTTTTGAATGAAGACATGGATTTTTCCCTACACTAATTGCACTAGTGCTATCACAAAACAAAGGAACTCTGGCAGGGAAGAACAACCCAAAATCCCACAAAGTAGAAATCATCCAAACCAACTATGAGCAGCAGCTAGCAGCAGCTACATACTCAGCCTCAGTAGTAGAAAGTGCAACTCCAGATTGTTTTCGAGAAGACCAAGATACAAGCGAAGAACCAAGAAGCTGGCAAGTACCGGAAGTCGACTTGCGATCCAGCCGGCACCCACTGAAATCAGCGTCGGAAAAACCAGATAAATCAAGAGACGATGATGCAGAATAGTAAAGACCTAAATTAGGAGCGTAAGTAAGATACCTGAAAATACGCTTGACAGCCTGCCGGTGAGATGCGCGTGGTGAAGACTGAAAACACGCGCACGCACCCACGGCAAACTGAATGTCCGGTCTCGTCGCAGTCAAGTATAGCAACAATCCGATCATCCCTTGACGCCATTCTCGTCCTTGTCTAGACCTCCAGATGTACCCATTGGGGTCATCTGTGGCTTCAGCTCTCCACCAAAGTCAAATTTCTTTAACATGTCTTGTGTGTACTTACCCTGGTGGATGAAAATGCCATCTTTGATCTGCTTGATCTGGAGCTCTAAAAAGTACTTGAGTTCTCCCATGGGACTCATCTCAAACTCGCTATGCATCTTCTTAGAAAACTTGGACACAAGCTCATTAGTAGAACCACCAAAAAAAATATCATCTACGTAAATCTGAGCAACTAATAAGTCTGAGCCATCTCTAAGCAAGAAAAGTGTTTTTATCCACAGAACCCATAACAAAGCCCTTCCCCAATAAAAACTGCTTCAACCGGTCATACCAGGCCCTGGGGGCTTGCTTCAGACTGTATAGAGCTTTCTGCATCTTAAAAACATGTCGAGGAAACTTAGGGTTCTCAAAACCGGGGGTTGCTTAATATAGACCTCCTCCTCTATATACCCGTTCACAAAAGCACTCTTGACATTCATTTGAAAAAGCTTAAAACCTTTAGAAGCAGCAAAAGCCAAAAGAATACGAATGGACTCAAGACGGGCAACGGGGGTGAAGGCCTCTTAAAAATCAATACCTTCTTTTTAGCAAAAGCCCTGTGCCACTTGTCGAGCTTTGTTGCGCACCACAACTCCATCTTCACCTTGTTTGTTCTTAAACACCCACTTGGTGCCTATGGTGTTGCATCCAGGTGGCAGCTCAACTAGTGTCCAAACCCGATTGCGAACAAAATTTTCAAGATCTTCTTGCATGGCGTTTATCCAATTTAAATCAGAAAGAGCATGAGAAACATCTCTAGGCTCAAAAGTAGCAACAAAAGCAGACTCAACAAACATAGCAAGAGAACCAACTGAAGAACGCAGAGATCTCTCATTAAGATCACCGATGATGAGCTCTGAGGGGTGATCACGCTGAACTGCTCGGGATCCTAGGTGATCTGAAGTCACCTCACTAGAGTTAGCAACTAGCTCCTCTGGACTCAGCTGAGAGGTCATCTCACCGGAGTCAGTACCTAGGACCTCTGGACTCGGCTGAGGAGGCTCGATCAAAGTAGAAGGAGTGATCAGAGGTCCGTCCTCATCCTCAATCGAAGTCTCAGAAGGTGTGGGGTCTGTAGGCGGTGCAGAGGGCCCACCCTCATCATCAGTAGGAGTGTCATCATCTTCCTCGAAGATGAACTCTCCAAGCTCATCATCTCCAGAAAGCTCAAAAGAGGGAGTCGGCGAAGGCATGGACTCATCAAAAGAAACCTCACAAGTCTCGACAAGCAGCTGAGAATCTAGGTTCCAAACACGAAAGCCTCAAGAGTGCAAAGCATAACCAAGAAAGACTCCATCCCAGCAACGAGACTCAAACTTGTCCAAATGCCCTCCCTTCTTGAGCACAAAGCACTTGCATCCAAAAGCTCGCAAGTGACTCACCTTGGGCTGTCTGCCAAACCGCAACTAATATGACGTCTTACCTATGTAAGCTCTAAGAAAAATGTGGTTGGCTAGATAGCAAGATGTATTCATTGCTTCAGCCCAAAAACGCCTAGGAGTCCTATGCTCATCAAGCATCGTCCTGGCCATCTCGACAAGCGTGCGGTTCTTTCGTTCCACAACACCGTTCTGTGGGGGAGTGTAAGGAGCAGAGAACTGATAATCAAGACCCTAATCACTATAGAAGCTGACGAACTAAGAGTTCTTAAACTCAGAGCCGTTGTCCGAATGAATTGCTCGCATCAGACCATTGTTCTTGTTGGACCGGAAACGGCGACCAGAGGGGGGGTGAATGGGAGCTTTTAAAATTTAAGACTAAAAATAGCCTTCTGTTTTACTTCTGTCTTCTGCGGAACAGGCTTCGAACACAGCCTTCGAAGTTCTGGTTCGGAGGTATTTCATAGCTCCGAAATCAGGCTTCGCAAGGAGCAAAAGTTCAAAGCCAAGAAGACTTCGCTCCACCCACAACCCCCAAAACTCAGCTCTGCTAAGTTAGTTCAGGCTCCACACACAGGGTGCCTTCGAGCAGGCTTCGCACTTCACCCTTCGCAAGAGCAGACTTCCCTCTACGGACTTTGACCAAATACTCAGCGACAGCAACTGGTGTTGGGCTTCGTACTTCGAAGGTCTAAATGCACACTGAACACACTTCGCCGAGGACTTCGACAAGGGAAGGAAACAGGCTTCGAATAGTGCTTCGCTAGTAATCAGAGAGGTCTAGCCTCCAGTTTACACAGAGCGAACAGACACTTAAAAACACACTTCACCCAGACAGGCTTCTCACACACCTCTCCAGAAAAGATCCAGAGCACAGACTCAACCTAGAAGAAGGTGGTGCACAGAGAAATCAAAACATGAAGTGCAACACACGGTACAAGTTCAAGCAGTGAAAGAAGAACAGAATTAAAACTTCATTGCATGAATAGGGAACACAAAATGAACTCACAGACCGAATACAACGTGTGTGGCGGCTAGCACAGGAGCTCAAAAATGACTGCTCAAAGTGTTGATGTGAGCTAGCCAACTTCCACTATTTATAGGCACTATTCAACCCTGTGAATAGACTACTTTACCCCTAGGGTTTACACTGTTTTTGTCTCTCTCAGACAGGGGGTACAAATGATAGTCTACTTTATTTGGAGGCTTCTTTTGTCAGCTTCACCGAGGAGACAACATCAGCTTTTGCAGAGCAGACATGATCAGCCTTTGCAGTTTTGGACCCTTCTGAAGCCCCCCTTCGCACACGAGGGGTGCGGTAGCTTCGGTGAGAAGCCTTGAGCCTGACGGCCTTCGCTTCACCGAAGTCAGCCTTCGATACAGTGACGGTTTTGAGCCGAAGCCGTCAAAGCCCTTGGGCCTTCGCACCAACACCTTCGGAGTGGACCACCACGGCTTCGCAGCTTCTCCCAGCTCGAACTCCGTCAATCCGTGTACCGAAGCCATGCACGGCCGAAGTACCTCAAGTCAGCCTCACTTCGGAGCCAGCCTCACTCTGAAGTCAGCTTCACTCCGAAGCCAGCCTCACTCCGAAGCCCCACCTTCGGAGTACCACCCTTCGAAGTCCCTCCTTCGTCCAAGGCCTTCACATGAAGCATTCCATGAGCACTTCGTCGCAGTGTCTCTCCCCGAGCACACTCCTCTACGATCCTCACCCGGACTATGCCTTCGATGCATCTCGACTTCTGAGACCTTCGTCGGGTATACCTTCGAGTGTCTCCCTCTGGAACACACTTCGAACACCTTGCTTCATTGCTGATGACTTGATCCACCATACTCTGAAGTCACTCCACTCGGAGTACCCTTCGAAGTGCCTCGCCTCTGAGGACTTCGTCTCGGAGTACATTCACCTGGAGTCATACTCCGCACTTACTGCCTTCTCCTGGCACACCTCAACCCGAGGTCCGACCTCGACCCCTTCGCAGCCTTCGTGATGGAGCTCCCTGCTCCCCTGGCATCAAGCCTCCCGCTTGACCCAGGTTCACCTGCTGCGAACCGTCTGTCACCTCCGAAGTCACCTGCGCACCACAACAAGCAAACAAGTGTATCTAGTACCCCAGAGACCTCTCCGGGTAAACAACCTTCGGCACACACTCCGGTGTACCGCCCAAAGTACCGATACCCTTCGGTATAGCCATATCATTGTGTACTGTCAGGCCCCTCCGACAGGCACACTCCGCTGCAACAGCTGTAGCAACCAAACCCATTGAACCCTTCGGTGAAACCACCTCCGAACCCCTTCGGAGGGACCCCTTCGAATCAGAGGGTAAAATCTGTCAATCACTCATCACAGACTCCGAAACCAACCCTTGGTTTCTCAATCTCCCCCTTGATGAGTGCATTGACAACCAAATTCAAGTTTAAGAAAATTTGAAAAATTTCAGCACACAAGTGACCATAAAAACTCAGAAACGAGCCAAATCATGTCACTGGACAAAAGAATTTTCCTCCCCCTTTTCAAAAGAGTAAAAGCCCCTTCGGCAAATTTCCCTTTTGCAAGATAAAAACTCCCCCTAAGTTATTTTATCCCCTTGCTAAAGAGAACTCATAAATTTCTCCCCCTTTGGCAATGCAGGCATCAAGGAGCGTTAAAAAGATGCACAACTTTGAAATGGGCAGAATTGTAAAGATATGTAAAGCAAAAATAGGCCAAATTTAATACCAATTTTCATGTGCTCAGCTCAATTTAACATTCTCTAAAAACATGATGACAACATGTGATTTTATCATTTGAAATAAAAGCATCACCACTCAATCAAGGGAACTAGACAAGTAAAAACAAGGACTGCGCAAAGCTAGTCAATTTCTACTCTAGATAGGCAAGTCCAGTTCAAGTGGAGCATTGAAAGCAAACTTGATAAACAATGAATTTTTGTTGTTCTTTTTAGAATGCCAGGGGTTATTTGTTTGTCTACCTTATACTTTTCAATCAGGCCAAGCCTAGGCATAAAAGCCATCAGAAGCTTAAGGCGGTGATTTTGGCATACACTATACTATCTGTCGCGCCCCGATTTAATAAATCAGGACTTTATTGAAATTCCATAGAAAATCAATAAAACAAGACGTTCATCAAGCGACCACGTACAATACGGGCAATCATTCACGGTTCGTAGACCGCATTAATACAAAGTGAATAAATATGAAGAGAAACTAATAAATCAAAGGGTCCTAGACTGGGTCGCTACTCCAGACCTTCATCCTCCTCGTAGTAGACGGGCTCTGATGGTGTAAGTCAACGGGGTGAGTACAGATGTACTCAGCAAGCCACCGAATGCAGATATAATGCAAGGTAATAACAAGGGAGATAGTGGCTAGTTTTGCGGAAGCAGCATAATTGTAAGGCATTAAATGTGAGCAATTTATTAGTACGGAAAAGTAAACATGTATATGCATCATCATCTTCTAACTCGAGGAGTACGTTTCACCTCCTCGCACAATAGTCCTTACATGCCATGAATAACTCAACCATTCAACCAACGGTAAACTAACTGCGAGTAGTCACACAACCTGCCCTTGACCGTGGGCTCGGACTTTTCGAAAAGATTAAATTACTCTGATTAGAGATGTACCACTGTACCCACAAGGCACGCCCTCATCACCTACACCAAAGTGTAACGAGATGACCCATTTCACGAGAACTCGTGCCAAAACCTTCTGTATGGTCTTCCCCGACTCAACAGCACCCTCTTATAGGTTTCGTATCGTGTCTCGCCATGTCGAGTTTCCATAATACCCCCCCTTGAGCCATCGTCGGTACAAGGCGCCCTGAGGGCTAGCCCCTTGCCCCCTCCACTATGGTACTGAGAGCCGGAGTGTTCCACACTTCTAGTTAGGACTTACCCATTAGACTTGTGGTTGGTACGGAAGTGCTTTGCAACAGATCCCGCAGACCGGTCCTTATAGTGCCCCGGGTGCGACATACCAATACCCGAGCTTGCACCCGGAAATCACCATACTTATAACTTAGCCAACTCCAACAGAGTCTAGAGACGAGAATAACGGGGAATTCATATATTCAGAAACCAGCTATCTACGACTCATTCTTTTTATCCTATAGCAGTCATGCCGATACATTGGGCACTAGCTAATAATATTATAGTAGAGTGACAAGGAGTTAAGGCTCAATAAGCATGGCTTGGGTTTGCACACAAGGACGGGAATCTAATAATTATAAGTGTAAGGCTTGATTATTGGACTAATGCAATATTAACCTATGAGTTATAGCGATAATTATTAAAACATGGGCTCAATGATGATCAACTGTTTCAACAGAGGTGGTCGATGGCTTGCCTTGATCAGCAAAGGGGGATGGAGGAACCTCGGGGTAGAACTCCGGCTCCTCGACGAACTCGTAGTCTTCTCGATACGGAAAAATAAACAATACATTCAATAAACAGATAAAAATCCACCAAATAATAAACATACACATTTGTGGGTTTTATTATGTGGAATAAAGTTTCAATATTCTGATGTTTGGTGAATAAACAGTAAACTTAATTTCTTAGGGCTTTCTAATTTTTCTGAATTAATAATTTATCCCTAAGGGGTTTTTACTTAAATATTTATTAAAAATATTTTGGGTAACAGTAACATATTGTTTTTATAGCATTAAAGTGTAGAGAATAATGTACTGAATTTAACAAAATTGGAATGGTGAAATTTGGAGTTAAAATGAGCAAGTTATGAATTTTCAAAGTTTAAATCAATTTCTAGAATTTTATTTAAACTGAAAAAGGGTTCTGGTCCACGGTGAGCCAGGCCCACGGTGGACCGCTGCACTGTGCGCGTGGATCGGTTGATCCAGAGCCGTCGGATCTGGATCTGGCGGCCTGGCGCGAGGCGGGAGGCTTAAGTGGCAACGGACGACCAGGATTAGATTTCGCGAACCGGTATGACGTGGACGCACCAGATCGCTCCAGTGCTTTAAGTCGCGATCGACGGTCGAGAGCACACGATACCCCTTTGACCAGATCCGAGGGCCCAGATTAAATCCAGAAGGGATTTAATCGTAGCCCTCCGATCACGATCGGATGGACGAGGCGCGATCCGGCACGACACGTGCGTAAGGGGCACGTACCCTTCGTCTCCGGCGACGGCGGGGGCTCGGGCGCGGTGGCGGCGACAGCGGTGAGTGCCTAGGTGCCTAGCTAAGGCCAAAAATGGAACGTGGAGGAGATGGGGATCATGATGATACCTTCGGTGGTGAAGAAGGTGCTCCGGAAGTGACCGACGGCGAGTGTAGACGGCGGAGGGGGTTCGGGTGCTCGATGGCGACGATGATCCGGTGGCGTCCACGGCCAACGGAGTGGATGCCGAGGATGGCCGGCCGACGACGGACCCGACGGTGGCGGTAGCTAGGGCTAAGGGGGCCAGGAGCGACGGCGATGGCTCGCCGGAGGTGGAGCAAGGGAGAGGGGCCAAAAACCGAGAGAGAGCGCTCTGGAGTGCCTTAGCTCGGGTTTAGGCGGTGTGGCTGAGGGCGGTGGCCGAAGGGGGTTATTTATAGGGAAGGAAATCGAAGGGTTCCGAGAGCTCCGGCGAGGGTTACCAAAAGCTTCGGGTAGCTTTCCATAAACGCGAAAACGTGTCGGCTAAGGAAGGAAAGGGGGTGGTGGCGTTCGGGGAAGGTGATCCGGGGTTGGATCGGGCGGATCGGGGCGGCCGGCGGTGAAAAATCGAAGGTGATCACCGGGAAGAAGGAAGGGGGCGATCGCCTTCCATGGAGAAGACGATTCTGACAGGTGGGCTCCACCTGTCAGAGGTCGAGGGGGAAAACGAGTGCCGACAGGCGGGGCCGAGCGGTCAGTGGGCGAAAGAGGCGCGGCACAGGCTGACTGGTGGGACCGAAGTGAGCGCGGGCGGGAGAGAAAGGAGGGAGGCGGCGCCGATAGGCGGGACCCACGGGTCAGTGGCTCATGGCCTGGACTGGGCTGGGCTCGGGTGCTTTGAGGGTTGAGGCCCGTTAAGGATTAAAATCTTTTTCTGATTTAAAATAAATCCAGTAATTCATATATTTGATTAAGAGCTGAATCACTGCTGATAAAAAATTGAAAAAATCCCCAAAATTATATTTTGGTTTCTAGTTCATCTCATAAAATTTTCAAGTCCACATTTTGAATATTTCTCCCTGTTTGGCTTTATTAAGGCTCTTTTAGGATTTCCTTTAATATTAAAATCCAGAAATGATTTAAATAATAATTTTCTTTTATTTTATTGGTTTTTATTTCTTGGGGTGTTACACTATCCCAGTTCAGACCAATGTGCAATTGTAAGCAGTCGAGAATAGCGTAGTGCGACAAACAAACCCACCTGGATCTTTTCACTTAAAACATGCAAATCATGGAGTTTTTTATTTTAATTAAGTGAACAATTTGTGTAGCACTTGATGAATATCCATGAGTAAGTAGAACAAATTTTCAAGTTGCAATGTTTAGCGTACAGAGAAAAAGAGTCTTGCTATCAAGCAGATAAAAGATAGCTAAAGCAGTCCTACACATGCTAGATCCAAGACTAAGTAGTGAGCATGATTTGATTTTGGAAAGAGAAAATCATACACAAAATGTTTCAGACAAATTAAATAGAGCTGAGCTGACATGATTTCATGAATTAAAATTAGGCATATAAGTGCAAAAGATATAAATGCAATTTCACACACAATGAGCATATGCACAACAATCAAAATCTGCTCCCCCTCACAAAATGCCATAAGGGTGACAAACACCAAGTTCCCCACGCAAGTAGGCAAAACGAGAAGCATCGAGGGGTTTTGTGAAAATATCGGCTAGCTGGTGTTGGGTATCAACATATTGAAGTTCAATATCACCCTTCTCATTTTGATCTCTGAGAAAATGATATCGCACATCAATGTGTTTGGTTCTGGAATGCTGAACTGGGTTGTTTGCAATACAAATAGCACTAGTGTTATCACAGAAAAGTGGAACACTCTTAAAATCTAACCCAAAATCCCGCAAAGTGGAAACCATCCACAAAATCTGAGAGCAACAGCTAGCTGCAGCAACATATTCGGCCTCAACCGTCGATTGTGCAACACTAGACTGTTTGCGAGAAGACCAGCAAACCAGTGAAGTACCCAGAAAATGACAAGTAACAGAGGTACTTTTCCTATCAATTCTACACCCAGCAAAGTCCGCATCGGAATAACCTCGAAGACACAAAGAGGAAGACGCCGAATACCAAATGCCAAATTCGAGGGTATGTTTGAGATACCTGAGAATGCGCTTTACCGCTTGGCGGTGTGAAGCTCGTGGTGAAGCCTGAAAACAAGCACATAGACACACTGCGAAGTGTATTTCCGGCCTCGTAGCAGACAAGTAGAGAAGGGAGTTGATCATGCTTCGGAACTCCTTCTGATCTACGGCTTCTCCATCCTCGTCAGGATCCAATGCTACAGACGTAGCCATTGGAGTGTCAAGGGGCTTCGCATCAGCCATATCGAACTTCTTGAGCAGGTCCTTGGTGTACTTCGTCTGGTGGATGAAAATACCTTGTTTCCTTTGCTTGATTTGCAAACCAAGGAAAAAAGTGAGTTCGCCCATCATGGACATCTCGAACTCCCTACTCATGGCATCTGCAAACTTGGCAACCAAAGCATGAGAAGAGCCACCAAAGATGATATCATCCACATAAATATGAACTAGGAGGAAATCTTTGCCATGCTTGAGAGTAAACAGGGTTTTATCAACAGATCCCATCAAATACCCCTGCTCAAACAGAAAAGACTTAAGTCTATCATACCAAGCCCGAGGGGCCTGCTTGAGTCCATAAAGAGCCTTATGATGTTTAAAGAATTTATGTGGGTATTTGGGGTTTTCAAAACCAGGGGTTGTTTTACATAAACATCTTCGCCTATGAAGCCATTAAGAAAAGCACTTTTGACATCCATTTGATAGAGTTTGAAACCACGAGATGCCGCAAATTCGAGTAAAATCCTAAAGGCCTCAAGACGAGCAACATGTGCAAAAGTTTCAGTAAAATCAATCCCTTCTAATTGAGAATAACCCTGAGCTACCAGTCTAGCCTTATTTCTAACTACAGTTCTATCCTCCCCTTGTTTGTTTTTGAAAATCCATTTTGTTCCAATGAAATGAACATTTGGTGGAGGATCAACTAAAGTCCAGACTTGGTTTCTCTCAAAATTTTCAAGTTCTTCATGCATGGCATTGATCCAACTAGAATCAAAAAGTGCATGACTAACATCTAAGGGCTCGAAAGAAGCAACAAAAGCAGAATCAATGAAATGAGCATGAGAGCGTGTTACCCTTTGATCAAGCTCACCAATGATCTGCTCGGGAGGATGCATCCTTTGAACATGGTGTGGAGCCTCACGGCGGGATGAAGTCTCCCCCTCAACTTGTGCGTTGGAGTGGTCCAAGATGACCGATGTCGAGGTAGTTGCTTCAGGATCTTGTGCCGAAGTGGTCGAAGCGGGGTCGGCTTCGGGGGTTGATGTCGAGGGTAGTAGGGGTTCATCCTCGAAATCTCCGGGATCTTCTTCTTCGAAGATGGTATGTTCCATGTCGTGTTCACTTGCCTTTTCAAGAGCAGAACTAACAGAGGGGGTCGATTCATCAAAAGTCACATCACATGACTCGATGACAGTGTTAGTCTCCAAATTATAAACACAATAAGAATGACCATGTGTAGTGTAACCCAAAAAGATCCCGTCAGAAGAACACGACTCAAATTTGTCCAAATTACCACGTTTTAGGATAAAGCAATGATAGCCAAAAACTCGAAGATGAGTAACCTTGGGCTGTCTCCCAAAACGTAGCTCATAAGATGTCAAGTTTAAAATTGAGCGCAAGAAGATTCGGTTTGAGATGTAACATGCAGTATTCATGGCCTCAGCCCAGAATTTTCTAGGAGTCCTGCGCTCATCGAGCATCGTCCTAGCCATCTCAACCAAAGTGCGGTTCTTTCTCTCAACAACACCATTTTGTTGAGGAACCCGCAGAGCAGAGAATTGATGTTCTATGCCATGCTCCATGCAAAAGTTAACAAAGAGATTGTTCTTGAACCTAGTGCCATTATCACTTCGAATGAATTTTAATGCACCAGGGAGTTCAGTGAAAAAGTCTCAAAGCCAAGCTCCGAAAGTGTGAAAACACTTCATCCTTGCTAGCAAGAAAGAAGACCCAAAAGTAGCGAGAGAAATCGTCGACAATGACTAGCACATACCACTTGCCGCCTAAAGAGCTAACCCGAGAAGGACCTACAGTGTCCATGTGGAGAAGTTCTCCAGGTTGCTCAGTCATCACCGTGGTGACTGGCGAGTGCGAAGCAGCAATCATTTTTCCATGTCGACATGGAGCGCAAACTAAATTCTTCTCAAACTTGAGCTTGGGCAATCCTCGGATCAGACCTAGGGCACTCAGACGAGCGAGCAACTCAAAGCTCATATGCCCTAGTCTCCTATGCCACTTCCAAAGGTCAGAATTAGAATGTGCAACAAGACAGTGAGAAGAACCAGGTGACTCAAAAAAATCAGGTCCAAAAACTCTCCCAACTCTAAAGATCTTACAAACCACAATTCCATCAGAATTGAGTACTTGCGAAGTATCGCGATGGAATCGCACTTCGAAGCCCTCATCAAGCAATTGAGATACAGAAAGCAAATTGTATCCCATGTTTTAACCAAAGCAACATCTTTGAGAGTGAAATTCGAGTTGATTCTTACCACACCTTTACCTTTCACTCTACTCCTTCGATTGTTGCCGAAGGTGATATGTTCCCTTTGCTTGGTTGTGGTGAGGCTGGAGAACCATGTTGCATCTCCGGTCATATGGCGCGAACAACCGGAGTCCATGATCCACGTGCCCTCCAAGCCTCGGTTCGGCGCCTACACATGATAAGAAAATCTCGATCCCTCAGTGCTGGGGTGAGTGAATATATGACGAGGCATCCAGCACTGAGTGATACGAGTAGTAGGGATAGTAAAAGTAGACTGTCTACGCACAGGATAATCAGAATGATGCAAAGTGTGAGGTCTACCTACATGCTGTGATCTAAAAGCATGATGAGGTCTCCTACTCTGACGAGGTACAAAGCTACTCGCATGGGGTCTACCACCTTATGGAACATGGTGAACACCGCGAGGAGCAAAACCTCTCTGAGAAGTACGAGGAGCCTCGAAAATAGGACGAAAGTAAAACTCAGACTCATGCATACCTAAAGATGGGTAGTGCATGTTCTGGAACCTCATCGCCTGAGAGCGTCGCTCATCCTTGATGCGACAAAAACAGAACCCAACCAGATGACCCACCCTCTGACAGTAGGAACAATTAAAAACTCTCCTAGGGGCACTCTCATGGGCCATAGGAGCAATCCTCACAGGCTCCTTGGGCTTCTGCTGAGTGGTTTTCTTGGGAGGGATTTTCTTGGCAGGAGGAGTGGTTTTCTTTGGAGTCTGGGTAGGCTTTTTGGCTGATGGAGTGTCTAACAGAGCTCTCTCTTTCTCTAAGGTAGTGGGTGAGGTAAAAACAGTTTTGTTCTCACTGTCTGAAGGAATCCTCTCAAAACCCAATCCCAGAGCTAACCCTGCTCTGTCAGCACACATCTTGGTTTTGGCCAAGAGCAAGTCCATCCTACCCTTTCCCTCAGATATTCATTTTCAGTCATGAGGTTCTCAGCTCGCTCTCTAATAGTGCCTAGTTGGTCCTTAAGGGTTATGCATGTGTCACACACAGGTTGCACATCCTTAGAACTACCGACCCACTCCAATCTAGCCTCTAAATCCTAAATATGCTTATCCCGTAAATTAATGCTCTCACGTAATAAGGGGCAGTTCATGCATTCATTTAAAACATGAGGACTAGAATCCACCAACAAAAGCCGCTTCTGTGCAGTCTCAAGCTCAAAAAGAGTTTGAGCATGCACAGAACGCAGCTGAGCAAGCTCTCCCATGAAAACATTGCAAGATTCACATTCAGCATCATTAACTCTAGACTTAAGCATGGCATAATCAGTAGAAATAGATTCTAGCCTAAGTCTAAGGTCTTTTCTATCTCTAGCGGCTTCCACAAGTAATCTATCCTGACCAAGAATTACTTCATTCAGTTCATCTAATTTAATTGAAAGCTGGTCATAGGATAGTGGTACCTCAAATGAGTCAAGCTCATCGCCGTTGTGATCGCTGTCGGCCATGAAGCAAAGGCCGGTGAAATCTCATCCCTTCTTGTCCTTCTTCTCCTCCTTCCTTGGTGACTCCTCCTCCTCAGAGCTCGACTCCTCAGTTTAGGAAGTGTAGATGTCGCTAAGAGCAGCAACAAACGCTCTGGAAGCGGCTTTGGCTACTCTCTTAGCCACCTTGCCGCGCTTGCCCTTCACAAAAGGCTTCCTCTCCTTTTTGTAGTATTTGGGGCGCTCACTCTCATCTCTCTTCTTGAGTTTTGGGCAATTGGCCTTGATGTGAGAAGTGTCACCACACTCAAAACAACCACTAAAACCACCTCTCCTTTGATCCCGTCTCTCATGGTGAAAATGGGTGAACCTTATGGCAATGAGAGCAAGCTTATCATCATCCAGAGTATCCACCTGCTCCTTAGTGATGGAGACCAGGGAGGACAAAGCAAAACCATCTACAAAAACACAGGTGCCTGATGTGCTTGGTTCTGTAGTGGTGCCACGGCTAGTGCTAGAAACTAGTGCCAATGGTTGTGGCAAGGAGTTCCTATGCACTGCAAGAGATGCCTTGGCAATCTCCATGGACTTCAGCTTGCTGAAGAGCTCATCACAGGTCAATGTGTCATAACCTGTAGATTCCTCAATGCTGGATATCTTCACTTCCCATATGCTACGATCAAGAGCATAGAGAAGCTTGATAGCCCTATCATGATCATTGTAAGCAAGCATCCCGTTGGACCGCAAGTTACTCACTATCACATCAAAGCGAGAAAACATGGCATTTATAGATTCACCAGGTGCCTGCACAAACAACTGATACTATTGATTGTATGTGCTTTGGCGCCTGACCTTAATCTGTGTAGAGCCCTCGTGAAAAATAGTGAGTGTAGTCCAAATTTCCCTAGCTGTCCTAAGGTGCTGCACCCTATCAAACTCACTTCTACTCAAACCAATGAACAATATATTTCTTGCCTTGGAGTTGGCATTATACTGATCCTTCTCTGTTTGAGAGGTGCGAGTTTCAGGGATGGAGTATTGTGAGTCCACAATCTCCCAAATTGCATTTCCTTGGCTTAACAAGTAAGCCTACATGCGCACCTTCCAGTATGCAAAATCTGTCTCATCGAACAGAGATATTTTACTAACTCTGTCCATGTCGCCAACAAATCACAAAACCGGTTAAGGTCAACTGGTGATCTTAACCCGCTCTGATACTAATTGTTGGACCGAAAACGGCGACCAGAGGGGGGGGTGAATGGGAGCTTTTAAAATTTCAGACTAAAAATAGCCTTCTGTTTTACTTCTGTCTTCTGCGGAACAGGCTTCGAACACAGCCTTCGAAGTTCTGGTTCGGAGGTATTTCATTGCTCCGAAATCAGGCTTCGCAAGGAGCAAAAGTTTGAAGCCAAGAAGACTTCGTTCCATCCACAACCCCGAAAACTCAGCTCTGCTAAGTCAGTCCAGGCTCCGCACACAGGGTGCCTTCGAGCAGGCTTTGCACTTCACCCTTCGCAAGAGCAGACTTCCCTCTGCGGACTTCGACCAAATACTCAGCGACAGCAACTAGTGCTGGGCTTCGTACTTCGAAGGTCTAAATGCACACTGAACACACTTCGCCGAGAACTTCGACAAGGGAAGGAAACATGCTTCGAATAGTGCTTCGCTAGTAATTAGAGAGGTCTAGCCTTCAGTTTACACAGAGCGAACAAACACTTTTAAAAACACACTTCACCCAGACAGGCTTCTCACACACCTCTCCAGAAAAGATCCAGAGCACAGACTCAACCCAGAAGAAGGTGGTGCACAGAGAAATCAAAACATGAAGTGCAACACACGGTACAAGTTCAAGCAGTGAAAGAAGAACAGAATTAAAACTTCATTGCATGAACAGGGAACACAAAATGAACTCACAGACCGAATACAACGTGTGTGGCGGCTAGCACAGGAGCTCAAAAATGACTGCTCAAAGTTTTGATGTGACCTAGCCAGCCTCCACTATTTATAGGCATTATTCAGCTCTGTCAATAGACTACTTTACCCCTAGGGTTTACACCGGTTTTGTCTCATCGGAACAGGGGGGACAAGTGGTAGTCTACTTTATTTGGAGGCTTCTTTTGTCAGCTTCGCAGAGGGGACAACACCAGCTTTTGCAGAGCAGACGCTGTCAGCCTTTGTAGTTTTGGACCCTTCTGAAGCCCCTCTTCGCACACGAGGGGTGAGGTAGCTTCGGTGAGAAGCCTTGAGCCTGATGGCCTTCGCTTTACCAAAGTCAGCCTTCGATAAGTGACGGTTTTGAGCCGAAGACGTCAAAGCCCTTGGGCCTTCGCACCAACACCTTTGGAGTGGACCACCACGGCTTCGCGGCTTCTCCCAGCTTGAACTCCGTCAGTCCATGTACCGAAGCCATGCATGGCCAAAGTACCTCAAGTCAGCCTCACTTCGGAGCCAGCCTCACTCTGAAGTCAGCTTCACTCCGAAGCCAGCCTCACTCCAAAGTCAGCTTCACTCCAAAGCTAGCCTCACTCCGAAGCCCCACCTTCGTAGAACCACCCTTCAAATTCCCTCCTTCGTCCAAGGCCTTTGCATGAAGCATTCCATGAGCACTTCGTTGTAGTGTCTCTCCCTGAGCACACTCCTCTACGATCCTCACCCGGACCATGCCTTCGATGCATCTCGACTTCTAAGACCTTCGTCGGGTATACCTTCGAGTGTATCCCTCCGGAGCACACTTCGAACACCTTGCCTCATTGCTGAGGACTTGATCCACCATACTCCGAAGTCACTCCACTCGGAGTACCCTTCGAAGTGCCTCGCTTGTGAGTACTTCGTCTCGGAGTACCTTCACCCGGAGTCATACTCCACACTTACTGCCTTCTCCTGGCGCACCTCAACCCGAGGTCTGACCTCGACCCCTTCGTAGCCTTCGTGACGGAGCTCCCTGCTCCCCTGACATCAAGCCTCCCGCTTGACCCAGGTTCACCTGCTGCGAACCGTCTGTCACCTCTGAAGTCACCTGCGCACCACAGACAAGCAGACAAGTGTATCTAGTACCCCGAAGACCTCTCCGGGTAAACAACCTTCGGCACACACTCCGGTGTACCGCCCAAAGTACCGAGACCCTTCAGTACAACCATGTCATTGTGTACTGTCGGGCCCCTCCGACAGGCACACTCCGCTGCAACAGCTGCAGCAACCAGGCCCACTGAACCCTTCGGTGAAACCACCTCCGAACCCCTTCGGAGGGACCCCTTCGAATCAGAGGGTAAAATCTGTCAATCACTCATCACAGACTCCGAAACCAACACTTGGTTTCTCAGTTCTCATTCTTCAGCTTCAAAATAAGGTCATGAACATACTGAAAAGTCTAATCCTTAGACTCTAGAAAGTAAACCCACGAGAATCGAGAAAAATCGTCAACTATCACAAGGGTGTACCACTTCCCACCGACTGAGCATACTCGAGCTGGACCTACTGTATCCATGTGTAGCAGCTCTCCCGGGTACGAAGTCATCACGTGATTCACAGGTGCGTGAGAAGCGGCAACCATTTTCCCATGACGACATGGATGGCAAACTAGATTCTTCTTCATCTTAAGCTTAGGCAATCCTTAGATAAGATCCATAGAACTCAATCTGACAAGCAAATCAAAGCTCAAATGGCCTAACCTCCAAAGCCACTTCCAGAGCTTAAATGAGAATCCGACCATCAGACAACGAGAAGGGCCAGAAGAACTAGAGAAATAAATACGAAATATCTTACCGAAAGGTACGATCCGACAAACTAAAGATCCTCTAGAATCAACAACAGAAGACATGCCCTTCTTAAATCGAACCTCTAAACCATCCTCAAGAAGTTGCGAAACAGAAATTAAATTAAAATTCAAGTTTCCGACCAAAGAAACATTCTTCAAAGAGTGGAAGCAAACGGTCCGGCACTAGGTTTAGCAAAAGAGCTAAACCAGTGATGAGCCATCTGCTCGTAAGTCAGAAAGAAGAAGGAATCATATGAGTCTGGACCAAAACGCGGCTCAAAGCGCGATCCTCTATTCTGCCTAAAATCTCGGCCACGAGGTCCAAAGCCGTAACCAAAATGACCTAGAGCTCTACCGGAATGAAAACCACCCTCCAGAGAACGATCATGAAAATCGTCTCCTCTACCACCACCTACACGACGTGGCCTGGCCTCTAGCCTCTCTCTACGTCGAGGAACTCTCTGTCTACCACCCTGCTGGTAGAACTGCTCCTGCCCACCTCGAGCTCTCTCTGCTCATTCAACCCGCTTCCTCCTGAAGCAAAACTCCTCAAGATGTCCGTCTCTCTGACAAAACTCACAGTGATAGGTAGGCTTCTTAGGATGTGGTTGAGGCTTGGAATTCTTAGGCTTGGTGGTGTTGGGTGTAGCATCTTTGGTGTGAGAGGGTCCAGGTAAAGAATCAAGAGAAGTGTGGAGAGGTTTAGGCTTTGGAACCCAGATTTGCTTCTTAGGTGGAGCTTTAGGTTGTTCTTGGAACACTCCATCCTTGGGCTGACTATCCTTAAAGGACTCAGTGGAGTGAGTCTTGGGATATCTCTGTTCAGGAGTTATCTTACTCCACTCCACTGCTCGGCTAATGGCACTCTCAAAATCAGCCTTGATATAGGTGTAACCTACCCCAAACCCATCCTGTCTCTTGAACTGCTGGATCATCATGCCGAGCTGTGGCTCTCTGGCACTAATCCAACTCAGGATCTGAGGAAGGTAAAAATTCTCGTTCTGAACATCAGCTAGCTCCTCTCTCAAAGAAGCTAACACCTCCACCTGAGACAAGCAGATCTCACACTCTCTATCAACTTCGATAGACTTGTCAACTTTTAGCTTGATCAACTCCAATCTGAGGGACAGACAGTTCTAACAAACAGTGGGTGGAACTGACAAGGTCTCAAGCTCTAGCTTAGTCTGCTCCAACTCAGCTCTCACTCCAGCTAACTCGCCCAACTGCTCATCACTCTTGGCTCTCATCTCAGCTATACTAGCTAAATGAGATGGACAGTCTACACAAGATACGACGACAGTGGCATGAGCATTTTTTAGCTCCAACTGAGCGCTTTCAAGCTCAGTGGCCATAGCGTCTCTCTCATCTACTCTCTCTGTGTACCTGGACTTAAGAGTCATCAGGTCACACAACAACACCTCACAGTTAGGGCACTCCCTACTATCACCCAAGCAAGGGGAAGACGACAAACTCTCAATCTTGCCATTCGCCATGGCAAGCTCACTCTCAAGCTCATCTATCCTCTTCTTAGCCCCTCTAAGCAGTTTCTCCCAATATTTCAACTCCTGATGATTCTGTTCTAGTAAATTAACAACTTCTTGTTCATAGGAGGATACCTTTTCGTCGTCGTCATCGTCGGAGTCATCGGAGGAGCCCTTTTTTCCATATCCCCAAGAGCCACTGAATAGAAGCTCTTGCGGGGTCTTTGGCTATGACGTGAGCGACTCTTCAGCTTGTCCCTGAAGGCCATGAAGCAGAGGCCCGCCGGATCGTCCCTGTCCTTCCCCTTCCTAATCACGATCTCTTCATCACTTGAACTTGAAGATGAGGAGGAAGACGCAGATCTCTTGGAGTAGCTTTTCTCCATCTCAGTGAAGAAGGCCTTGTCTTGTTTCTTGTTCTCACGCCTGTAGTCCTTCAGAGCCTTTCGAAAGAATCTTGTCTTGGGCTCTCCCTTCATGGAAGTGGAGTTGTCGTACTTGCCGAAGTCGTAGGAGTTGCCGTCGGTTCCCTTCTTGTAATTCTTCTGCTTGGGGCAATCGGCGATGAAATGACCTAGATCACCACACTCGAAACATCTGGATTTTGTGTCGTGTCTCTTAAGCATTCGTTTATCATAGACACGTCGCACCCGGTTGTTAAACAAACACATATCATCATCTCCTAGCGAATCAAGTTGTTCCTCAGAGATAGACATCAAAGAGAATGCAGTACAACTCAAGGCAGTAGGATCAGCAGACAGTGTCGCAAGGGCCAGAGTTTTTGAGACAGAACCAGTGAGATTTGATCTCAACTGGATATCGACCTCTGAGGCCTTGAGCTTACTAAAAAGCTCTGTGACAGTCAAGGTATCATAGGAAGCGCTCTCAACAATAGTGGAAACCTTGATCTCCCAGATCTTAGGGTCCAAAGTATGTAGAACATTGAGCGCTTATTCATGATCTGAGACCAGTTGATCACGCTCAGCCTTGTTGACCCGAAGCTTGTTAATGATCGATTGAAAACAACCAAACAAAGCCTCAATAGTCTCACCCGGCTTCTGTGATAAATTTTCATACTCACGCCGGTAGGTCTGATAGAGCCTAGCCTTGACCTGAGCTGTCCCCTCATGGTGTGCCTGGAGAGTAGCCCAGATCTCTCGAGCAGTGGTGAGATGGCTAACACGCTCAAACTCACTAGGTGTAGGACCGAAAGTAGTGACCAGAGGGGGGGTGAATGGGCGCCTAAAAAATTCTTGCTAAACTATGTGCTAATCCCAATACCCAAACAAACTTAGCCAGACAAATAATATTAGCAAAGCAAATTGTAGGAATTAAAATGGTTCAGCCTAAAAATGATCGGTGTCCTAATTAAAATGATATTAAAGATAAACTAAATAGAAATACTGCAGTAAATAAAAACACCTAGATATATCACGAAATTTTTATATTGTAGTCTATAAATAAAATGCTAATCAAGAGAATAAAATTTGATCATTCAAAAATTAATTCAGAAATAAACCTAAAATATTTCACGTAAATAGAGAATAAAAATATTATTGCGACTAATAATATCTTAATTAATTTTGTTTTCCTTTTATATGAGCATATTATAAATACTTAAAAAATTTATGCGAGTACTAATAATATTCTAGCAGATAAACAATAACCATGAAATTAATAATCAAATCTGTAGGCTAATTAAAAATGGATGATTATCTATCTAATTAATCTAACTAGGAAATAGGAGATTAGATTGGAAAACACTTACCTGCATTCTGTCACCGTCGCCGCGCCTGAAAAATCCCCGCCGAAAGCCTACGGTGCTGCCTGCAAATTGCTGCCACTCGTGCACAAGCACCGAGGAGAAGCTACCGTGCTATGCAGCCGCTGCTTTAAAAAACGTCGTGGACTTTACGTGAAGCGACAGGCCACTGCGCACACCGAACGGAGCACTCAAGTGCTGTGCAGGCTTGGTTGTTGTGCGCCTGCTAGCCGGCTAGCCGTGGAGCCTGCCTGCTGCACACTTGGACGCAGTGCTCCCAACGTTGCTGCAAGCTAGGACTTGCTGTGAAGATTTGTAGGCATGCAGCGCAAATTTAGCTCCGGTCGCGTGAACAAGACATAGGGCAATTTTTGCTGCCTTGGCTACAGCACCAGCGGGGCCCACGTGGCTGTGATGTTTCCCGTGCGCTGCGCCTTTCCTCCGCACGTCACCGCGTCAGAGAAGAAAGCACACGCCGCCTGCACAGATGAAAAACTTGCGGCCAGAACGAATTCGGAGGAGAAAAATAATAGCGGCGACGAAAATTTCATAGAGAGACTTTCTGTGGAGGACGAAAATGGACTGTAGATTGATCTATTAAAAATAGTCACCCTATCCCTAGGGGGGTAGGGGCCTATTTATAGGCGACTCCTAATACATAAAAAAGACTAATTTACCCCTATCGTAAATTACACTGACTCTAAAATAAATTCCGAAATTACTAACATACCCTTGGAAAAATCAACTGACACAAATAAAAATATTCTGGACTAAAAAACTAAATATTAATATCCTAAAAACAAAATAATCATTGGTTGTCAGTTTTGTGCCGAAACTGACAAATCGTCCACCGTTTTCGCACCGGGTACCCGGATTGGGCCGACCCGACCCCACAGCTTCCTCAGCCCGGCAATCGCTCGCCGCCCGTGTACCTGAGTCAAACCCAGTCAACAGACCCATGGATCATCTGCCGCTCCTAGCCCATGTACCCGGATTGGGCCAGCCCGACTCCGCGGCTCCTCTTCCCGGCTATCGCTCGCTGCCCGTGTACCTGAGTCACACGCGCATCAGACACGGCAGGTCTTCATGTCCCTTATTTGACTTTGGTTGAGAATCACTCATCACATCTGAAGTATAAAACTCATGTTCTTCAATATGGTTTCTCACTAGGACCTAGACTAGAGAATAAAATGTTCACCACTTTACTATTGTTTTGATGCTGGGCAATTATATCAGCAGAAGTACCCTCAGCAATAGGCACTATGGTGAAAGTAGGATGAACACAAATATCCCAAATGTCTGAGCTCTGGCTCATAAGATAGGCTCGCATGCGAGTCTTCCAAAAAGTATAGCCAAAAGCTTCAAGGGACGGGATTTTACCAAAGGACGTCATGATCACTACCTGGGTTTAGAACCGGTTAAGGTATGAGAAAACCCTAACCTCGCTCTGATACCACTTGTAGGACCGAAAGTAGCGACCAGAGGGGGGTGAATGGGCGCCTAAAAATTTCTTGCTAACCTATATCCAAATACCAACACCCAAACAAACTTAACCAGACAAATAATATTAGCAAAGCAAATTACAGTAACTAAAGTTGTCTAGCCGAAAAATGACGGGTGGCCTAATTAAAAAGATTTTGAAGATAAACTAAATAAAAATACTGCAGTAAATAAAAACACCTAGATATATAATGAAATATTTATATTACAGTCTAGAGATAAAATACTAATCAAATCAATAAGACATGGATCATTAAAAAATTAATTCAGAAATAAACCTAAAATATTATAGTTAAAACTAGAATAAAATAATACTGCGACTAATAAAATATTTTTAATTTTTATATGAGCAGATTAAAGACACTTAAATAAATAATACGAGATAACTAATAAAAAGTTAACATATTAAAAATTAACTACGAAATTTATTGTTTTCATGCTAATTAAAAATCAGATAACTATTGATTTAATTAGCTAGCTGAAAAGTAGGAGATTAATAAAAACTTACATGCATGCCGATCTGCGAAAAGTTGCGCCGTGAAAATTCTCGTCGTCGCCGGCCGAATCGCTGAAGCAAAGATGCCTCGGTTGATTTTTCGCGCGCTGTCTTCGTGTTTGCCACAGATAATCCAGCCGAGATGCCTGACGCTACCTGCCGCACTGCAGTACTTTCTTGCATGAGCCAAACCACCGTGGGCTGCCGTGCCAAGCTGCAGCGATGCCTTGCTGCCTGTCACACACTGAGCCACGTGTGCCAGAACTGAGCAGCCACTCCGCTTGGAAAGTCACAGCTATGCGCCGGGGGCCCGCAGCGTGTCGTGATGCCTTCGGCTGCTCTGCTCGCCGTGCGTCACGCGCCTAGGCACCTAGCGGCGAAGCTGGCGCTGCTGCGCTGCATGCACCGAGCGATGCGTAACCGTGCGCAGAAGGAAACACAACGTCGAACGCTGCGCGCAACCAGACTACACACCGTCGCGATGGAGGAAACCTTAGCTACGGCGACGATGGCAAAAAAACAGAAAACCATGATGGTGGTGGACTGTAGATTGATCTCGGGAAAAATAAAATAACAGCCACCCTATCCCTAAGGGGTAGGGGCCTATTTATAGGCGACCCACTATTACATTGAAAAGACTAATTTACCCCTATCGTAAATTACGCTGACTCTAAAATAAAATTCAAAATTACTAAAATACCCTTAGAAAAACCAACTGACTCGAATAACAAATATTATGGACTTAAAAACTAAATATTAATATCCTAAATCAAAACAATCATCGGTTGTCAGTTTTGCACCGAAATTGACAAAGCGTCCACCGTCTTCGCACCGGGTACCCGAATTGGACCGACCCGATCCCGCAGCTTCCTCAGCCCGGAAATCGCTCGCCGCCCGTGTACCTGAGTCAAACCCGATCAATAGACCAGTGGATCCTCTGCCTCTCCTAGCCCATGTACTCGGATTGGGCCAGCCCGACTCCGCGGCTCCTCTGCCTGGCTGTCGCTCGCTGCCCGTGTACCTGAGTCACACGCGCCTCAGACATGGCAGGTCTTCATGTATCTTATTTGACTTCCATTGATAATCACTCATCACATTTGGAGCATAAGAACCATGCTCTTCAACATGGTTTCTCAGTCGACGAGTTATGTTCAATTCAACGCCACATCTTATTTGTCATTGGAAAAGCGGTGCTTGGCCTATGTGGTAAAACTGCCCATTTTATCGGCCGATGGCACGCTTGCCGGATTGCTTCACCCCTGGTCATCGGCCCTATGGCCGATCGGCATGATATTCCACGAATATCTCATCCTCGTCGCATGTAACATCCCAAGAATTAAAAATAAATAAAATGGATTTTTCAGGAATAAAAAGGATTTATTTAATTAAAGAAAACACTAAAAGGACCCTATTAAAGCCAACCAAGGGAGAATAATTAAAATTTTGACTTGGAAAATTTATGGTGGAATCTAGAGGCCAAGAAATATTTTTAGGAATTTTTATAAATTTTTATCAACAGTGATTCAACCTTTAATCAAATAAATGAATTACTAGAATTATTTTAATTAAGAAAAGCATTTTAAATCCTATTGGGCCGCAACCCTGAATCCTCCCCAAGCCCGGCCCAGTCCAGCCTTGAGTCACTGCCAAGTGGGGTCCGCCTATCGGCGCACTACCCCTCTCTCCTCCCCGCGCCCGCGTCATCCTGGCCCCACCCGTCGGCCTCGCTAGTGCATCCGTTAGCCACTGACCGCCCGGGCCCGTCTATCAGCCCTTTCCTTTCTCGCTCGCCCACTGACAGGTGGGACCCACCTATCGAATGTTTTTCTTCGTTGGAAGGGGATCCCCCCTTCCATATCCGGCGACCTCCTTCTGTTTTCCCACCGCCGGCCGCCCGTATCCACCGATCCGATCCCAGATTCCATTTCCCCGATCACCGGCGACCCCATACCATCTTTAGACGACGTGTCTTAGCCTTTTTGGAAGCTTGGCCAAGAGTTTGGAAACCCTTGCTGGAGTTGGGAAGGAACCCTTGGGTTTCCTCCGATTCCCTTGCCAAAACGATGCCGGCGAGACCCTATTTAACCCCCTGCGAACCACCGCACTCCGCCACGCCGCTACAACCCTAGCCAGTGCATTCCAGAGCGCCGTCGCCCACTTTTCGGCCTTCACCTCTGCTTCGCCTCCGGCCGCCGCTCGCCGCTGACACAAGCGGCCACTATCCACGCCACCGCCACCATCGAGACCGTCATCGACTGCCCGTCTTCAGCCACGTCTCCATTGGCCGTGAGGACCACCGGATCGCCATCGCCGTCATCGACCCGAAGCCCTCCTTCGTCTACCCTTGCCGCCGGTCGCCATCAGTCACCCGCCGTTGCCATCTCCGGTACCATCACACTCCCCTTGCTCCCCTCGTCCCATTTTCGCCGGTAGCTAGACCCCTAGGCGCTCGTTGTCGCCTTCGCCGCCGATGGGACGAAGGGGGCAAAATACCCCTTACGCGCGTGCCATGCTGGACGACACCTTGTCCACGCGATCGTGATCGAAGGGCTGAGATTAAATCCTGGCCCTTGATCTGGTCAAATAGGTACGGGGCCATCTGGGCCATCCGTGACCACTCGAACCCTCCCACCTCGCGCCTGGCCCTTGGATCTTGATCGAACGGCTCAGGGCGATCGGGTCCACGTGCACAGTACAACGGTTCACAGTGGGCCTGGCTCACCGTGGACTAGAACTCATTTTCTGTTTAAAATTAAAATTCACAAATTGATTTAAACTTTGAAAATTCATAACTTACTCATTTTAACTCCAAATTTCACCATTAAAATTTTGTTAAATTCCTCTTTTATTCTCTACAGATTTATGCCATAAAATGTTACTTTGGAACAAAATATTCTTATTAAATAAATGAATAAAATCCCTTTAGGAATAAAATTCATAACTCAATAAATAAATCAGGAAAATCCCTAAAATTTAATCCTTAATATATTTCAGCATAATAAAAGGATTAATTCCCCTTATGTAAAACCATAAACTTGTATGTTTATACTTTGTGCTATTTTGATTGTTTATTGAATGCTATGTTTAATTTTTCCGTATCGAGAAGACTACGAGATCGTCGAGGAGCCGGAGTTTTACCCCGAGGTTCCACCGTCACCATTTGCTGAGCAAGGCAAGTCACAACCACCATTTTGATCATCATTGAGCTTATGTTTTTAATAAATTATCGCTATAACTCATATGATAATATTGCATTAGTCTAATCTCAAAGCCCTACACATTGTATATATTAGATCTCCGTCCTTGTGTGTAAACCCAAGCCATGTTTATCGAGCCTTAACTCCTTGTCACTCTATCATATTATATTATCTAGTGTCCAATGTACCGACACAACTTCTATAGGATAAAAGAATGAGTCGTAGATAGTTGGATTCTACTATATGAATTTCCCCCGTTATTCTCGTCTCTAGATTCTGTTGGAGTTGGCTATGTTATAAGTATTGTGGGTTCCGGGTGCAAGCTAGGGCATTGGTTGGTCGCACCTGGGGAACTATAAGGACTAGTCTGCGGGATCTGTTGCAAAGCACTTCCGTACTAACCACAAGTCTAATGGGTAAGTCCTAACTGGAAGTATGGAACAAACCGACTCGATGCACCATAGTGGAGGGGGCAACGGGCAACCTGCGGGTGACTTGTACCGACGTGGCTCAAGGGGGTATGGTGTTGGTTCGACGCGTCGGGGCACCATATGAAACCCATAAGAAGGTGATGTCGGGTTGGAGCGTTCCATATGGAAGGTTTTGGCATGAGTTCCCGTGGTATGGGTCATCTTGTTACACTTTGGTGTATGGGATGAGTGCGTGCCTTGTGGGTACAGTGGTACACCTCTGATCAGAGTTTTAATCTTTTCGAAAAGCCAAGCCCACGGTCAAGGGCGGTTGTGTGACTTCTCGCAGTTAGTTTACATTTGCTTGAGTGAAAGTGTTATTCATGGCATGTAAGGACCGTTGAGCGAGGGTGGGCTGACTGTACCCCTCGAGTTAGAAGATGATGCATATACATGTTTATGTTTCTGTATTAATAATTTGATCACATTAACTACTTTACAAATTATGCTCTTCCGCAAAATTAGCCACTACCTTCCTTGTTATTACTCTGCATTATATTTGCATTCGGTGGCTTGCTGAGTACGATTGTACTCACCCCTGTTGACTTATACCACCAGAGCCCGTCTACTACGAGGAGGATGAAGGTCTGGAGTAGCGACCCAATCAAGGCGAGACTGGAAGGAGGCGTTCATCTAGGACCCTTATTTTATTAGTTTCTCTTCACTTTATCACTTTTGTACTAATATGGTCTCCGAACCATGAATGCTTGTCGTATTGTACGCGGTCGTGTGATGAACATCTTGTTTTATTAATTTTCTATGGAATTTCAATAAAGGTCCGGATTAATTAAATATGGGCGTTACAAGATGGTATCAGAGCCGACTTGATTGTAGGAAGCCAAACAGACCTGACTCTAGGACTTATATTAACCGTATTTTCTTACAAACTACTTACTACCTCGTCTTCTAGAGTTTTTACACAAAAATTTTCTCTCTTTTGTAGATGCCGGTCCATACCATGAGTTGGACTTTCCATGATGAGGTTGGGTTCGTCCGCGAGCTCCGCATGCTCGTCGACTTCCTCGGATTCGAGCATGAGCCCGCGTTCCACGAGATCTTTCCCGATGCGAACGACAGCTACTGCGAGGTCACAGTCGTCATCCGCCCCTCCGCCACGCAGCCCGTGTTCTTCACCCACGGAGTCAGAGGACCTTCCTTCATTGCGGCCAGCCAGCGCGCCGCTCTCCAGGCCCTCTCCGAGCTACGGTTGGTCTACGATGGCCAGCTTCTCGACACTGCCTACCGCTTCATGCCCATGCGCACCCCAAGGAGTCATCGCAACATCTACGTCAGCACACTCTCTCAGCGCAACTCCACCATCGCCCGCACCATGCGACTTCTGGAGGCCATGGACGATCTTCACACCGAGGTTGCCCTCGATGCCGACAGCCAGCACGACACCATTGACTACTATCACCACTCGTCGGAGAGCTTGAACCGCGAGAACGCCGACCTCCGTCGCTAGATCCAGCAGGGGCGCCACTAGGCCACCGAGGTAGAGGAGTTGAGGCGGCAGAACGAGCTTCTGCGCCAGGGCATCGCCGACACCGCTCAGCTGCGTCGCCAGATAGAGGAGCTGCAGAAGGACCTAGAGGAGGTCGCTCCCCTTCCGCCGCACAAGCAGAAGGTTACTCCGGATCCCTTCGGCCAGGCCCAAGAGGATCTCTCGCAGTGCCCCTCTAGCCGGGCCCTCTAGCTCCACCACCCCTGCACCGACCCTCTCCGTTGAGCCAGCGATCGAGTCTTCCCCCGAGCTGCCTTAGACGTAGTTTTACGGTTGATTGTTTTTCTTTTGTTGCTTGGATTGTATTGCCACTCATGTCAAATATAAGGCATGGGTGAAGACTAAATAAGAAATCTATTTGTAATAGTCTAAGTTCAAAACTTTTTGGAAATAAAACTTAGTCCTGTTCCCCCTAATATATGTTTGTTTTGGAGAACTCTAGGATGACAAACACTCAAGAATCTGATGCTCCTCAGAACATAGGAGACAACGGGAATCTGCCCCAATGGGGAGCAACGGGGCAAAGGCAGGGCCCAGTCGCCAATCACCCAACTCTTGCCGAAATGATGGCCAATCAAAACCAGTTGATAGCCACACTGCTGAATCAGATGCAACAACAGCAGAATCAGATGCAGGAGCAACAAGCTCAACTCTTCTGTCTGCACCAACAGCAGCCCGAGCCCCCACGTCCCGCCACTCCCGCTCCGGCACCAGCTTCACCGCTATCGGAATTCCTCCGCATCCGCCCTCCCACTTTCTCCAGCACCACCAACCCCATGGAGGCTGGTGACTGGTTAAGGATGATTGGGAAGAAGTTGGATCTCCTGACCTACACTGAACAGGAGAGGGTAGCCTTCGCTGCCCACCAACTCTGGGGACCCGCCGCTGAATGGTGGGATAACTTGTGTGAGACTTTACCGGAGGGACACGTCCAAACTTGGGTGGAGTTCTCCGCCGCTTTCTGCACTGCCCACGTCCCCGACGACATAATTGCCCAAAAGCATCAAGAGTTTAGGGACCTGCAACAAGGAAGCAGGTCCATGACTGTCACGCCCCGATTTAATAAAACCGGGAATTTATTGAAATTTCATAGAAAATCAATAAATTCAAGACATTCATCACACGACTGCGTACAATACGCCAATCAATCATGGTTCGTAGACCATATTATTACAAAGGAGTTAAATAAAGAGAAACTAATAAAATAAATCCTCTAGATGAACGTCTTCTTCCAGTCTCGTGCCTTGACTGGGTCGCTACTCCAGACCTTCGCCCTCCTCGTAGTAGACGACCTCTGGTGGTGTAAGTCAACGGGGTGAGTACAATCATACTCAGCAAGCCACTGAATGCAATTATAATGCAAGGTAATAACAAGGACGGTAGTGGCTTACTTTTGCGGAAAAGCACAATTTGTAAAGCAATTAATGTAATCAAGTTATTATTGCGGAAAATTAAACATGAGTTATGCATCATTTTTCATCATCTTCTACCTCGAGGGGTACAGTCAGCCCACCCTCGCTCAACAGTCCTTACATGCAATGAATATCACATACATTCACATAATAGTAAACTAACTGCGAGAGGTCACATAACCCACCCATGACCGTGGGCTCGGCTTTTCGAAAAGATTTATTAACTCTGATCAGAGGTGTACTACTGTACCCACAAGGCACTCATTTCCCGCACACCGCGGTGTGTTAAATGACTCCTATCACGAGAAGCTCGTGCCAAAACCTTCAGCATGGAACGCACCAATTCGATAACACCCTCTTATAGGTTTCGTAAGGTTTCCAAGTCACTTCGGGCCACGCCTTATCCCCCCTTGAGCCACGTCGGTACAAGTCGCCCGCAGGCTTGCCCCTTGTACCCCTCCACTATGGTGTTTCGAGTTGGTACGATCCATACCTCTAGTTAGGACTTACCCACTAGACTTGTGGTTAGTACAGAAATGCTTTGCAACGGATCCCGCAGACCAGTCCTTATAGTGCCCCGGGTGCGACCAACCAATGCCTGAGCTTGCACCCGGAACCCACCATACTTATAACATAGCCAACTCCAACAGAGTCCAGAGACGAGAATAACGAGGTAATCCATATAATAGATTCCAACTATCTACGACTCATTCTTTTTATCCTATAACATTTGTGTCGGTATATTGGACACTAGCTAATATAATATTTGTAGAGTGACAAGGAGGGTTGTCTCAATAAGCATGGCTTGGGTTTGCACACAAGGATGGGGATATAATAAATATAAGTGTAGGGCTTGATATTTGACTAATGCAATATTATCCTATGAGTTATAGCGATAATTTATTAAATCATGGGCTCAATGATGATCAACTATTTCCACAGGAGGGTTCGATGACTTGCCTTGATCCGCAAACGGTGAAGGTGGAACCTCGGGGTGAGACTCCGGATCGTCGACGGCGTAGAAGTCTTCTCGATACGGAAAAGTAAACACAACATTCAATAAACATTTCAAGACCAATCACACAAACATACATGTTTTTGTTGGGTTAAGTAAAGGAGATAGGTTTTTAAGTCCTATGAATTCATTACTTAAATATTTACGTTTAAGTTTTAAAGAGGTTCCTGAATTTTATAACTAGATATAATTATTTTTTCTAAGGTCTTTTTTTATTTTCCCCTTTTTAGAGTTGAAGTAAAAAGGTGTAAATTAGCCTTGATGTTTTTATGGTATTAAAAATAGTGAAATTAAATCATTATGTCTTCTGAAGTTGTTATATAAGTTTTTAGGATATTTTCATAAAGTGTGGACTTTTTATTATATGAATTAATTAAATATCCTAAAAGGGCTTTTGCAATATTAATTAATAAAATAATGTGGGCAAAGTGAACATGCTATTTTTATTGCATTAAAACAGTGGAATAAAGTCATTAAGTCTTCTGAATTTAATATATAAATTATTAAAGGTTTTTCTGAATTATTTAAATGAAATATTAATTAAATCCTAAAGGGGACTTTTATTTATTATTTAATAAGAATAATTTGTGCCAAATAAACATATTGTTTTTATTGTATAAAAGTGTAGAGAATAAAAATACAAATTTTCCAGAATTGAAATGGTCAAATTTGGAGTTAATTTGAGCAAGATATGAATTTTGGAAGTTTAAAACCATTTTCTGAATTTTCTTTTAAACAGAAAACATGATTGGGTCCACGGTGAGCTAGGTCCACCATGGACTCATGCACTGTGCGCTGGACCTGCCAGATCTGGACCGTTGGATCAAGATCCAACGGCCAGATGCGAGGCGGGGCGCTCAAGTGGTGATCGACGGCTGAGGGAGCCCGATACCCCTTAGTGCAGACGGACGGCGGGGATTAAATCCCAGAGGGGATCTAATCTACGCCCTCCAAGCGTGATCGTGCGGCCGGGATTAAATCCCAGAGGGGATCTAATCTACGCCCTCCAAGCGTGATCATGCGGCCGGGGTTATATCCGGCACGACACGCAGATCCGCCGTCTTCTCCGCGACGGCTGCCACTGGTGGCGAGCGCGACGGCGGCGGCGAGGGCTAAGTTCCTCAGGCGAGCGTGAAAACCGAAACAGAAAAGGGCGGCGATCATGGTGGTACCTGAGTCGGGGCTTGCGGACGTCGGTTTGTGGCCGGCGTTGAGGGGTGGCGGCGGGAAAGGTTCGGGCCGGCGGCGAAGGCGGTCCTCCGGTGGCGATTCGGACCAGCGGAGGCGGGGACGAGATCAGGTGGACACCGGCGGTCCTGAAGGGCTTGAAGGCAAGGGTGGCAAGGCACCGTGGCGCCGGCAAGAGGTTGCCGGAGCCAGAACAGAGGTGGCGGCGCAAAGGAGAGGGGGCGCTCAGGAATGCGGATTTTTAGAGCTAATAGTTGCGGGCTGGAGTGCGGCGGGGCTAGGCATTTATAAGAGGTCGCCGGAGTCAAAGATAGCAAGCCTAATCGGGGGAAACCCGAAGGGTTTCCAAACACTCCGGTGAGCCTTCCATGCGGCCAATTTCCGGCGATCTGGGCCTGATTCGACCGGGGAATAAAGGGAAAGGGGGCACCGGGTTATGGTAAGCATGACCGCGTGATCAATTTTTGGAAAGGGGGCTGGCGACGGCGGATTTGGAAGGCTAGGGTTCGGCCGGCGGGAATTGGGGAAAAATCCCATCGGAGAAGAAGGAGCTGGCGGGTGGGCTCGGGTCGTCAGCGACGGAGTGCAGTGCCGACGCGTGGGCCCGGGAGGGCAGCGGCTAGGCACGCGCGCAAGCAACCGATAGGTGGGGCCAATCCGGACGCGGGCGGGGATAGAGAGAGTGGCGGCGCCGACAGGGAGGGGCCACCTGTCAGAGAGCGAGGGAGAGGAGGGAGTGGCCGACGGGTGGGGCTGGCCAGGCGTGGCGCGCGGGAGAGGGGAAGTGGAGCGCCGATAGGCGGGTCCCGCCTGTCAGCGAGTGGGCTGGACTGGGCTGGGCCGAAAGGCTTTAGGGGGAGAAAACAGGGTTGTGGCCCAACAAGCTTTAAAATGTTTTTTCCATTAAATTTAATTCCATAAATTCAAATATTTGCTTAAGGCTTGAAGCTCTGTTGGAAAAAATTTGTAAAATTTCTCAAAAATATTTCTTGGCCCCTCGATTCCACCATAAATTTTCCAGCTATAGATTTGAAATATTTCTCCCTGTTTTGCTTTAATAGGGTACTTTAGCCTTTTCTTTAATTAAATAAATTCTTTTATTCCAGAAAATTTATTTTTCTTATTTTTATTTTACTTTTAATTCTAGGGTTGTTACAATGACTGAGTATTTGCATGAGTTTAACCGGTTGGCCCGGTATGCGCCGGAGGAAGTCCGTATAGATATGGCCTGGCAATCCAAGTTTCTCTGGGGGCTGAAGGACGAGCTTTCCCTTCAGATGGTCTCCGGAGACTACACCAACTTTCAGAAGTTGGTCAACAAGGCTATCATTCAGGAGACCGAGCAGAACAAGGTCGACCTGAAGAAGAAGAGAATGATCGCCTTCCGCCATAATCAAGGAATGGCGTAGAGGCCACGTTATGCACCTCCCCACCGGCGCCCCAATATCACCCGCGCCCAGTTTATTGGCCCGCTCCACCCGCCAACAACCCGGGAGCAGGACATCCTCGCCCCGCTCCCGCCGCACCAGCTACTCCACCCGCCCCTGCCAAGAAAGCAGAGGTCCTGATGGGGGAATGGTCCCGATCTTCCGCTAGGTAAAGGATAACTTGGGTTGGTGGAAAATCTCGACGTTGGCGATCCAAGGCTCCGGTCCAACGGATCAAAATCTTGCAATCGTTACACCACTGTCTCCGTTGGTTATCAACCACGCAGAACGCGATTGACCTCGCCACGAAGGCTAATTCCTGCAAGCGAACCCAAGAACACAAGCAAGAATAGGAAGGATACAAGTCGAATGCCAAAACACAGACAAACGATGATAAGGTGAGGTTTCACAAACGCCAATGCAGCAGCCAATCGGTCCGGTGCAAGAGGCGGGATCTAAACACACAAGTGTAGATGCAAACAAAGCAAAACCTAACCCTAAAGGCGGCTGGAGTGAATATATAGGGCGTGGGCAGCCTGTGGAAGGCGAACAGACTCAGACTATGGGCTAGAAGGCGAACAGACTTGGACTATGGGCCAACACGGCCTAGTTCTTTCACGTAGGACTGTTTTAAACACACAGGTCGACTCGAGACTCCAAATGCGACGAAACCAACGGAAAACGATCCGTCTTCTCCTCAGCTTTCCAAAAAGTCCAAGAATGCGCCAATCGGACTTCGTATGAGGAAGTTATGCCCATTTTGGTGCATGGTGGTCGATGTAGTCCGAACCAGCGAAATCTTGACTTCAAAACATCCGTGCGACTCCGTCTTCAACTCCAACTCTTATATTCCATCTCCCATGTTCCTAAGCAACAAAATATCACTAGTATTCAGTAGCATCCCGTCCAAACAAATATTAACATAGTTGCTAAGGAAAGAATTAACCTCATGGTTCAAGCGACGGGCACGGCGCGTGTGATTGGTCCTTGTAGTTGAATTGTAGGTGGAGGCTCCATGTGTGTATCATGTGAAGTGATGTACTCATCATCCTCCCCCTCTTGAATTGGAGTCGTCCTCGACTAAAACTCATCGTCATCTCCCAAATAGGGCTTTAAATCTGAAATGTTAAATGTGGGACTAACCCCAAAAGCTGCAGGCAACTCAAGTTTATATGCATTATCATTTATCTTCTCAAGCACACGAAAAGGACCATCAGCACGTGGCATCAATTTAGACTTTCTAAAATTAGGAAAACGATCCTTGCGCAAGTGCAACCAAACAAGATCACCCAGTTCAAATGTTATCTCTTTTCTACCCTTACTACCATAAGCACGATATTTCTCATTCATTTTCTCTATGTTTGCTTTAGTAGTTTCATGCATCTTAAGCAATAATTCAGCACGTGTAGTAGCATCAAAATTCAAGTTTTCAGATGGTGATAAATGGTAGCAAATCAATAGGAGCACGCGGATTAAAGCCATAAACCACTTGAAACGGATTTACCTTAGTAGTGGAGTGTACTGACCTATTATATGCAAACTCAATATGAGGTAGACACTCTTCCCAAAGTTTCAGGTTGGTCTTCAAAATAGCCCTTAGCATCGTGGACAATGTACGGTTGACGACCTCTGTTTGCCCATCCGTTTGGGGGTGACAAGTAGTAGAAAACAGCAGCTTCGTCCCCAACTTATGCCACAACGTCCTCCAAAAATGACTTAAGAATTTGGCATCACGATCTGAAACGATGGTATTGGGAACTCCATGCAAGCGTACGACCTCTCTGAAAAACAAATCAGCAACATTTGTAGCATCGTCGCTCTTGTGACAAGGTATAAAGTGCGCCATTTTAGAGAACCGATCTACCACCACAAAAATACTATCTCTCCCCCTCCTAGTTCTAGGTAATCCTAACACAAAATCCATATAAATATCCTCCCAAGGTACATTAGGAACGGGCAGAGACATATAAAGGCCATGTGGGTTTAGACGGGACTTAGCTTTATTGCAAGTAGTGCATCGTGCCACATAGCGCTCAACATCTCGTCTCATCCTAGGCCAATAGAAGTGTGTGGACAGCACATCTTCGGTTTTCTTTGATCCAAAATGACCCATCAAACCACCACCATGTGCTTCCTGCAATAACAACAAGCGAAGAGAGCTAGCCGGCACACATAACTTGTTAGCACGAAAAAGATATCCATTATTCAGCATATATTTGTTCCAAGCACGGTCATCTGTACAATTTGCAAAAGCATCTTTGAAGTCCAAATCAGTAGCATACATGTCCTTCAATGTTTCTAAACCAAAGATCTTATAATCAAGTTGATAAAGCAATGTATAACGTCTAGATAAAGCATCGGCAATCACATTATCTTTTCCTTTCTTATGCTTAATGATATATGGAAAGGTCTCAATAAATTCTACCCATTTAGCATGTCTTTTATTCAGATTTGCTTGACTACGTATATGCTTCAATGCTTCATGATCCGAATGAATAATAAACTCCTTAGGCAAAAGGTAATGTTGCCAAGTTTCAAGCACACACACTAAGGCATATAATTCCTTATCATAGGTAGAATAATTCAACTGTGGACCATGTAATTTCTCACTAAAATAGGCCACGGGTTTACCTCCTTGTAGCAGCACACCTCCTAATCCAAAACCACTAGCATCACATTCTAACTCAAAAGGCTTACTGAAGTCGGGTAGCTGAAGTAGAGGTGCATGTGTAAGACGATCTTTGAGTGTGGCAAAAGCTTGCTCATGTGCTGGCTCCCAAGTAAAAGTAACTCCCTTCTTGGTCAACTCATGCAAAGGACCGGCTATGGTGCTGAAATCTTTCACAAAACGCCGGTAGAAACCTGCAAGACCAAGAAAACTACGTACCTGTGTGATAGTTTGGGGTTGCGGCCAGCTGTTGATTGCTTCTACCTTTGCCGCGTCAACCTCAATACCCTGTGAAGTGACAACATATCCAAGAAACACAACTCGATCCATGCAAAACGTGCACTTCTCAAGGTTACCAAACATTCTAGCCTCACGGAGGACAGAAAAAACAGCACGTAGGTGTTCAACATGTTCAATGAAAGACTTGCTATAAACCAAGATATCATCAAAGTATACGACCACAAAGCGTCCTATAAAGTGTCGTAGGACTTCATTCATCAAGCGCATGAAGGTACTAGGTGCATTAGTAAGTCCAAAAGGCATGACAAGCCACTCATATAATCCAAACTTTGTTTTAAAAGCAGTTTTCCATTCATCACCTAGTTTCATGTGAATTTGGTGGTAGCCACTACGGAGATCGATCTTAGTAAAGATAATGGCACCACTAAACTCATCAAGCATGTCATCCAATCTAGGAATAGGGTGTCGATATCGAATGGTGATATTATTAATAGCACGACAATCAACACACATGCGCCAACTACCATCTTTCTTAGGTACCAAAAGAACGGGTACTGCACAAGGACTAAGGCTTTCACGGACGTACCCACGATCAAGAAGGTCATGTACTTGGCGCTCAATTTCTTTTGTCTCCTCTGGATTGGTACGGTACGCTGCACGATTAGGAAGAGACGCTCCCGGGATCAAATCAATTTGGTGCTCGATGCCGCGTATCGGTGGCAGCCCGGGTGGTATCTCAGCAGGAAAAATATCGTTAAACTCCTGCAAAAGGTCAGTGACTGCAATAGGAACAGAGCTAGGAATGTTCGCAAGTGAAAACAGCACGTTTGTGCAAATCAAGCCATATAGCAAGGGAGTATCATCACAAATTTCAGCAAGGTCAGTTTTAGTTGCAAGCATGACACGTCCTTTCAGATTAATAACTTGTGATGAAGAAGGAGAAGCAATTTTATCTTTCTATTGCCTCAAAAGCGTCTTAGCTACTTGCTGATTTTCAGAAGGTTGTTTGCTCTTTTGTGCGTCCATAGCATGTTTTTCTTGTTCAAATTTCACAATTTCAGCAGGAGTCATAGGAAGCAATGTAACTTTCTTTTCTTTATACATAAATGTGTACTTATTGCTCCTACCATGGTGTGTAGCATCAGTATCATACTCACAATGTCTACCAAGTAACAGAGAACATGCTTGCATTGGTACTACGTCAAAATCAGCAACTCCGAAGTATGTACCAATGGAAAATTGGATGTGAGCAGTTTGTGTTACCTTGACCTTACCGCTATTGTTGAACCATTGCACATGGTAAGGGTGTGGATGCGCACGTGTGGGAAGTTGAAGCTTCGTTACCATGTCGTGGCTCACCAAATTGTTGCAACTACCGCTGTCGATGATGACACGTACACGACGGTCATTGACGAGGAAGAAGGTCTGAAACAGATTATTCCGTTGTGCCCGATCGTCCTGCTCCATGTGAGTGCTCAAGACACGTTGTACAATAAGTGCTTCATGGTCGGCAAGGGCATCCGGTGCAAAAACAGCGTCATCGTCGAATGTATCGTCATCTCCTGCAATGTTAGCAGCAAGTGCATATTCATCTTCAACATCACTAGCACTTACGTAGCCACCGTCCTCCGTAGCAATATAAGCCCGCTGACTAGGGCAGTCCTTCATAACATGGCCAAATCCTTTGCATCGGTGACACTGGATCGCTGCAGAACGTGCAGTAGAGGCCGCCGAGGAGGTGGGCTTGGCTGGCACCTTGGATGCTGCAGCCTTGGAGCTCTCAGCCTGGGCTGTAGATGTAGAAGGTGCTGATGTAGCCATCGGTCGAGAAGGTGGTGGTGGTGGTCGTTGCTGCTGCCCACTTGAGCGTGAAGTAGCACCACCAATGTGGGTCCTCATGCTGTGTTGTGGTTGTTGGTGACCCTGCAATTCTTTTTCTGTAAGCATAGCAAGGTAGAAAAGACGAGTGATAGTATTGTATTCTTTATAATCAATGATATCCTGAATTTCACGTCTTAAACCACCATAAAAACGGGCCATTTTATCCTCATTGTCCTCCTCAATTTCAGCACGTATGCAACCTATTTGCAACTCCTGATAATACTCCTCTACCGATTTATTTCCTTGGTTTAGGCGCTGCAATTTTTTTCTCAAATCACGTTTATATGAAGGAGGGACCCATCTACCACGCATTTGCCGTTTTAACATATCCCAAGTTTGTGGTTCATTGCCAACCTGAACTATTTCAGTCCACCAAAGAAGAGCATATCCAGTGAAGTCACTAGTAGCTAAGCGCACGCGGTGGATAGCAGGAACCATGTGAGCATTAAATTTTTGTTCGACTGACATCTCCCAATCTAAATATGCATCTGGATCATAGGTGCCAGCAAAAGGAGGTACTGAAAATTTTACCTTAGAGTAGGGATCAGTGTTCCTATGGTTGTCATTGTTACCTCGTGGATGGCGGTTGCGGTGGCTGCCCATACCTTGACGGTTGAACTGAAAGCGATGACGTGCAGCCTCGTTAGGGTCAATGGCATTGTTTCTAGCATAGGATAGGTCGTCTTCCTCCTCAACATGGTCGTCTTCCTCTTCAACATGGTCATCGTTGGCTCGTGCAGCAGGCAAGCGTGTTTCCAAGGCAGTCATTCGGTCCACTAGGTCAGCCACAGTACGCGCGAGACGTTCGATGGAATGTTGGGTCTGCCGCTGAGACTATAGTAGAGCACGTCGTGAGACACGGTCATTAAAATCAGATGGAGGGGTACCGCTGTTATCTGCCATGTTAGTGAAAGACAAAACAACAAAGAATAATCCTTATGGAAAACAGCTAGGTGGGGAGGTGGGTGTGTGGTGGAAGCAATCCGTCAAGCGCCTTACCCACGCTTGCAAGTGTTCTTACCACGCCGCAGTGAGGTCACCGGCCTACAAGTGATGAACCAAGTGGAGGGTGGTGTGCAATTGCAAGAAATGAACCTGTCCTGACCAAGAGAAAGGTGTAGCTTGGAAGGCAAGTGAGTAGCAAGGATTAGCGATAGTAATAACAGTTAAACCAAGTTCAATAAGTATTCCCTAGTACTCGTCAAAGTTGCTGGCCTTAGTGCTCCCAATGTGAAAGTTCAAGCAATAGAGGGAAACTATGTGCCCAAAAATCAAATGGAAGCAATAACAGGCCAAAATCAGCTCTCTGCAGATCGGACAAGAGATCGGACAAGGGATCGGACAAGCAGAAACTGCCACTGCCTGCCACTGATCGGACAAGAGATCGGACAAGAGTTCGGACAAGGGACTGGACAATCAGAAACTGCCACTGCCTGCCACTGATCGGACAAGAGATCGGACAAGAGTTTGGACAAGGGATCGGACAAGCAACTAACAGGACCGCTTCTCTTTTTTATATATATATTTTTTCTTTTTTTTCACTCTATTTTTTTTGAACAAGGATGACCAGAGATGCAACCACAAAAATTGGCACCTACAACTGAGGTGGGATGTGGCTCACAAAAATTCAACAAGTTCGCTGACCGGCGAGCAAAAACTTTGACCAATTTTTTTCTTTATCTTCCTGATTTTTTTGGCGATTTTGGTTAGGGCTAATAGGGGAACGTTGTTAGGGTACCCACCCAAATTGGGTCAGGAACACGCTCAAAAAATTTCAGATTTTTCTGCCAAACGAGCGAAAAGTTATGCTTGTTTTACCGAAGGGGGGTCACAAAGACTCGATGAGGAAAACAAAATAGGGTTGTGGGGGGGGTTCGGGTGGGGAATTTTTTGAGACACAAGAACAACTACTACTCAAACGACACAAAGGGATTACTAAACCAGCAACAAGACTCAACCAAGAACACAAACTCAACAAGGTTAAAAACTGAAATTAAAATCACAAGGCACAAAGGGGTTCTCGGTGGGGAATTTTTTGGTGCGGTTTTCTGGACTCTAGGTAAAAACAAAAGCAGATCGAGATTACCTAACGGGAAATCTGAGCTCTGATACCAACTGATGGGGGAATGGTCCCGATCTTCCGCTAGGTAAAGGATAACTTGGGTTGGTGGAGAATCTCGACGTTGGCGATCCAAGGCTCCGGTCCGGCGGATCAAAACCTTGCAATCGTTACACCACTGTCTCCGTTGGTTATCAACCACGCAGAACGCGATTGACCTCGCCACGAAGGCTAATTCCTGCAAGCGAACCCAAGAACACAAGCAAGAACAGGAAGGATACAAGTCGAATGCCAAAACACAGACAAACGATGATAAGGTGAGGTTTCACAAACGCCAATGCAGCAGCCAATCGGTTCGGTGCAAGAGGCGGGATCTAAACACACAAGTGTAGATCCAAACAAAGCAAAACCTAACCCTAAAGGCGGCTGGAGTGAATATATAGGGCGTGGGCAGCCTGTGGAAGGCGAACAGACTCAGACTATGGGCTAGAAGGCAAACAGACTTGGACTATGGGCCAACACGGCCCAGTTCTGTCACGTAGGACTGTTTTAAACACACAGGTCGACTCGAGACTCCAAATGGGATGAAACCAACGGCAAACGATCTGTCTTCTCCTCAGCTTTCCAAAAAGTCCAAGAACGCGCCAATCGTACTTCGTATGAGGAAGTTATGCCCAGTTTGGTGCATGGTGGTCGATGTAGTCCGAACCAGCGAAATCTTGACTTCAAAACATCCGTGCGACTCCGTCTTCAACTCCAACTCTTCTATTCCATCTCCCATGTTCCTAAGCAACAAAATATCACTAGTATTCAGTAGCATCCCTTCCAAACAAATATTAACATAGTTGCTAAGGAAAGAATTAACCTCATGGTTTAAGCGACGGGCACAGGCGCGTGTGATTGGTCCTTGTAGTTGAATTGTAGGTGGAGGCTCCATGTGTGTATCATGTGAAGTGATGTCCTCATCATCGACCTGAAGAAGAAGAGAATAATCGCCTTCCGCCATAATCAAGGAATGGCGTAGAGGCCACGTTATGCACCTCCCCACCGGCGCCCCAATATCACCCGCGCCCAGTTTATTGGCCCGCTCCACCCGCCAACAACCCGGGAGCAGGACATCCTCGCCCCGCTCCCGCCGCACCAGCTGCTCCACCCGCCCCTGCCAAGAAAGCAGAGGTCCTATGTGACAAGCACGACAAGCCCGTGATCTATTTCAACTGCCACCAAGAAGGGCATTACTCCCACCAGAGCCCCCACCCCAAGCGTCCGGAAGGAGTCATGGCCAATCATGCCGTCCGCGCCCGCGTCAACCATGTCTCTGTCGAAGAGGCCCAGGCTGCACCAGAGATCGTCATGGGTAAGTTCACTGTACATTCAGCACCTGCAATGGTCTTATTTGACACTAGAGCCACACATTCTTTCATTTCAACAACTTTTGTGGAAAAATACAACCTGAACAAATGCGAATTAGCAAGACCGGTACTGATAGCCACCCCAGGCAAACAAACCCAAGCCCACTCTTATAGTCTGAGGGTATGGGTAGATATCCAAGGTACCATATTTTGTGCCGACCCCATCCTAATAGAATGCCAAGGTTTGGATCTAATTCTAGGAATGGATTGGCTCAACAAACATCAAGGAGTGATAAGATGTGCCCGAAGGCAAGTGACTGTGACTAGTGAAGAAGGGACTGGCGTCACCTTTCAGATGCCGAGTCAGAAGCCCGGTAGACCACATCTACACCAGATTACCTTAGAAGAAATACCGGTAGTCTGCGAGTACCCGGATGTATTCCCGGAGGACCTACTAGGAATGCCACCCATGAGGGACATCGAGTTTAGGATCGATCTAGTACCCGGAACCACTCCCATTTACAAGCGACCTTATCGGATGGCCGCCAATGAGTTAGCAGAAATGAAGCAGCAGCTTGAAGACCTCGAGAAGAAGGGATATATCAGACCCAGCACATCCCCATGGGGAGCCCCCATCATCTTCGTTGAGAAAAAGGAAGACAAGGCTAAGCGTATGTGCGTAGATTATCGAGCCCTGAATGAGGTAACCATCAAGAACAAGTACCCACTACCCAGGATCGATGATCTATTTGATCAGCTGAAAGGAGCCACGGTGTTCTCCAAGATCGACCTACGGTCTGGTTATCATCAGCTGAGGATTCGAGAGGAAGACATACCTAAGACGACATTCACCTCCCATTATGGATCAGACTTTATGAGTGCACCGTCATGTCCTTTGGTTTGACCAATGCCCCAACCTTCTTTATGAATATGATGAATAAGGTGTTCATGGAATATTTGGACAAGTTTATCGTGGTGTTTATAGATGACATTCTCATCTATTCCAAGGACAAAGCGGAGCACGAGACCCACATCCGGTTGACCCTAGGAAAACTCAGGGAGCATCAATTATACGCCAAGTACAGCAAGTGTAAATTTTGGACGGTAGAAGTAAAGTTCCTAGGGCACATCATCTCTGCACAAGGTATCGCAGTAGACCCTACCACCATGGGAGCCGTTACAGATTGGCTGCCACCCACCAACGTATCTGAGATACGGAGTTTCCTTGGCTTAGCAGGATACTACCGACGGTTTATTGAGAATTTCTCCAAGATAGCCAAGCCTATGACCAAGTTGTTGTAGAAGGGAGAGAAGTTTGAATGGACTCTCGAATGCGAGGAAAGTTTTCGGACTCTCAAGTCACGGTTAGTGTCAGCACCCATACTGACCTTACCGGATTTAAGGAAGGAATTCCATGTCTATTGCGACGCATCCCGTCAAGGTTTGGGTTGTGTTCTTATGCAAGACGGAAAGGTTGTCTCTTACGCCTCCCGACAATTGAGACCGCATGAGCTGAACTACCCCACTCACGACCTAGAATTGGCCGCTGTGGTACACGCTCTGAAGATATGGAGGCACTATTTGGTTGGAAACTGGTGCGAAGTTTTCACGGACCACAAGAGCCTGAAGTATATCTTCACGCAGCCGGATCTTAACCTTAGGCAAAGGCGATGGTTAGAATTGATAAAGGACTATGACCTAGGCATTCACTACCATCCCGGCAAAGCAAACGTGGTAGCTGATGCATTAAGTCGTAAAGGATATTGCACTGCCATCGTGATTTAGGATCACGCGCCTTTGTTGTATAAGGAGATGGAAAGATTAAACCTAGGGATAACCACGGGAGCCTACCTAGCCACCCTTGAGGCCCGACCAGTCCTGTTCGAGCAGATCCGTGAAGCTCAGTTGGAAGACCCGGACATAGCAGCAATTAAGAAGAACATGAGGCAGGGCAAGGCCCCAGGATTTTTAGAGGATGAGAATGGCACCGTATGGTTTGGATCCAGGATCTGTGTGCCCGATAAACCGGAGATAAAGACCCTTATTCTAAGGGAGGCCCATGACACACTGTACTCCATTCACCCCGGGAGTACAAAGATGTACCAGGACTTGAAGGAACGGTATTGGTGGGTTAGCATGAAGAAAGAGATTGCTCAGTTCGTTGCAGAGTGTGACACCTGCCGACGAGTAAAAGGAGAGCATCAGAGACCAACGGGGCTGTTACAGCCACTTAAAGTGCCTGAATGGAAATGGGAAGAGATCGGTATGGACTTCATCACTGGACTCCTAAAGACCCAAGTTGGTTATGACTCTATATGGGTAATCATAGATCGGCTAACAAAAGTAGCTCACTTCATAGCCGTCAAGACGACATATAGTGGCCCTAAACTGGCAGAGTTGTATATGGCCCGCATAGTATGCCTCCATGGAGTACCTAAGAAGATAGTCTCCGATAGAGGGAGCCAGTTCATGTCTCGGTTCTGGAAAAACCTTCAAGAGGAAATGGGGACGAGACTGAATTTCAGCACGACATACCACCCCCAGACGGATAGACAGACTGAGAGGGTAAATCAGATATTGGAGAATATGCTCCGGGCATGTGCCTTGGATTTTGGAGGGACTTGGGACAAGAGTTTTCCTTACGCCGAGTTCTCGTACAATAATAGCTATCAAGCCAGCCTTCAGATGTCACCATATGAAACCCATAAGAGGGTGCTGTCTGGTTGGAGCGTTCCATATGGAAGGTTTTGGCATGAGTTCCCGTGGTATGGGTCATCTCATTACACTTTGGTGTATGGGATGAGTGCGTGCCTTGTGGGTACAGTGGTACACCTCGAAAAGTCGAGCCCACGGTCAAGGGCGGGTTGTGTGACTTCTCGCAGTTAGTTTACTTTTGCTTGAATGTTGGTGTTATTCATGGCATGTAAGGACTATTGAGCGAGGGTGGGCCAACTGTACCCCTCGAGTTAGAAGATGATGCATACACATGTTTACCTTTCCGTATAAATAACTTGATCACAATTAATTGCTTTACAAAGATGCTTTTCCGCAAAAAATAGCCACTACCTTCCTTGTTATTACTCTGCATTATATTTGCATCCGATGGCTTGCTGAGTACGATTGTACTCACCCCTGTTGACTTACAACCACCAGAGCCCATCTACTACGGGGAGGATGAAGGTCTGGAGTAGTGACCCAGTCAAGGCGAGACTGGAAGAAGGCATTCATCTAGGACCCTTATTTTATTAGTTTCTCTTTTACTTTAACACTTTTGTACTAATATGGTCTACGAACCACGAATGCTTGTCGTATTTTGCGCGGTCGTGTGATGAACGTCTTGATTTATTGATTTTCTATGGAATTTCAATAAAGGTCCGGATTTATTAAATCTGGGCGTTACATCGCGGTCATCGACTCGATAGCTAATAGGTTATGCTATTGATCATATTTTCCTATTTCCTTATGAGTTGCAGGGTCAAACTGATTGACACGCCTTGAAACCCTTTTTTTCTAAGAACGTAGGACCTGTACTAGAGTTAAGAAGATCTCTCAGGCCACACGTGTGTTAAAGTGTGACCAAAAAAATGTACCAACAATAGCGAAATTCTGATTGTTTTGATGTAGCTTAGGTCCATTAATATAGGGAAACTTAGACCACGTGCACATTGTTTAGAACTATCAGCATCACAAGTAGTCGAGAATTACACTTAGACCCAATCGGGGTGAACAGTAAAACAAAAGTCCAAGCCCCCGAGTAGGCAAAATGATCAACAATAATCAAGTCAGAGTGGATCGTGAACTTTAGGTTAAAGTGATAAAAATACAAGCACTCGAGTTCAAAGAGAAAGATGAAGGCAAACCAAATTAAAAAAATGAACATCTTTATTAATCTAAAAATAAGAACTTAGCATATCATGTTAAGGATAGAAGCGACGAAGGGGCTCAATATTCCAAGAATTTGCAACCGTTGATCGTCTTCATGCATTAAGCGATATGAACTTGGTCGGGTAACTTCTGCAACGATATAAGGTCCTTCCCATGAAGCTAACAACTTGTGCGTGCTGACTGCTAATTGCACTCGGCGAAGAACCAAATCTTCGACTTGAAATGATCGACCATGCACGATGCGGTCACGATATCTACGCAGACCTTGCTGATATCAATCAGATTGAATTGCTACAGCCAATCGAGCTTCTTCAAGACTATCAATGTCTTCTTCTCTAGTTTACTAAGTTGTGCCTTATTTATAGTGCTGAATCTTGTGGGACTCATGCAACATGTCCACTGATAAAATAGCTTCTTATCCATATACAAAGAAGAATGAAGTCCGATCAGTGACACAGCTTGGTTGAGTACAGAGACCTTAAAGAACATATGGCAACTCTTTCATCCACCGACTATCATATTAATCGTACGCCAATTAAACAATAAAACACACGAGGGTAATATTATCTATCTACCTTCTACTCCTCTATTATAGGATTTTTGGAGTATATCAGTCAAACCAAACACTTTTAGACCACTTTTAGATTCTACGTGATAATAGATCCATATGGATATGGATCCAGATCTAGAATATAAGATATGAAGCTCTAATCAAATAGGTCCAAGCCTTTCATCTGATCTACAGAAAACATGAAAAAATACAGGAAACATAACCCTGAATTCTTATCATAAAGCCAAAAGCATCTATATAAATAGTGATCTCTTGGCAAAGCACTATGTTCAATTCCATGCATTCTTGTCTCCAAAAATTTCCAGCCATCCCAAGTGACTTGGCACGTGAGACCCACATTTTCCAAGGAACAGACAAGGGAAGAGGAAGAAAACTAGCTCCAGCTCAGCACCAGATTACATTAATTGTTTATCTGAACTCTGAAGCACTCAGCCAGAAGGCCGTACTTGTACTTGTAATACGAAACTCTGGTTGCCCACTTGTACTGATTTTTAAAACGTTATTAAACATTCTTCCAAAGCCAAGCAATCTATACGGAATTGTTGGAGGGGAATCAATAAAGATAAATTGAGAATTTCAGCAGGCTCAGGACCACGAAGATGATAGGTTATAGATGATCCAAATAAAACGAATTTAATGCTAAAAAGTTGATTAAGAATTTAAAATATTTTTATGATATTTTTATATAGAAAGTTTTTTTAAAAAAAATATCATCTATGTGTTCGATATATATATATATATATTGATGATTATTTGATACTCATTTACCTGTAGAAAATTACTATATTAGGAGATAGATATAGGAAAATATTGCTACCATTGGGGATAAAATGGAAAAAAACATGCACATTAGGTAATGCATGTAAGTGTATAGAAAAATACTACCCATATTTATTTGTTTATATACTTGAATATTTAGTTTATGGTCTAAATTACTATAATATCAAGCGTACCCTAAATCCCTAAATTCTTCCTTGCTCCAACTCATTTGACATGTTGGTGTCCCTCCTCTTATACCGCCACGTGTCACCTTCGGTCCTGCCACCCTTTTTCTATCTTCAGCCATCATGTGTTGTTTTCTCGTGTGCTTTTATAGGTATAAGAAAAAACTGATACTCGTGAGTAGGTATAGACATATACATTTATGATTTTTGTTATGTAAATCAGGTCCATACGCATAACGCAGCGGAATTAACAAGATCAAATAGACGCCATAAGAAGATCACACCGAAGAGCTAACACCGAAGCACGATATTTTGGTAACGAAGTCTTATGACTCCGGGGCATAACTACGGGTGCTCGTCCCCATAAACGGTGTCTACATCAGCATCTGGGTACACCGCGTCAACGCCGCCACCTAAACCGAACACCTAAGTTGTCTACTTCTTCATTGTGGTTACACAGGGTTGGCTATCTATTTATATAACCTCATAGATAGAGTATTAGATAAGGACTCTAACTATATCTCTAATACAACTCAAAGTCCAATCATAACCTGATTAAACACCTATATTCGACACATATCTCTAACAATTTTTTTAGTTAGGTATAAATACATCATATTGTATGCATTTTACATATATTTTACATGTTCTACCTGTCGCATCATAATTCGTGTGATAATCTGCCTTAAATCTGAACCGAATGAGCCCTTAAAGTTTCCTTTCAACATTCTGCTAGAGGAATATAATCCATGTAATTCCAACTTGGAACGTGCGATTTTTCGGGTTTAATTCTTATGAGAATCGAACTGTTCACCAGGTAATTTTGTATGAAATTCTAGCATACCAGAAGTGCAGGTAGAGATTAACATAATGAAGTAGCAGGAGGAAAGTGTAGTACATATTCCTCACTGAAACCACTCGTGTTAGGAAGTTTCCTTTGGCTTTCTATTAACTCAGTTTAAAGGTGAAGGCACCATTTGAGCAACCAGAGAAAGCAAAGGGATTGCACTGATGTGCTTTTCACAACTTAAGGAGTTGAAAGAGATGTCTCCTCAAACAAAAGATTTGAAAAGACATGGCATGCATGCTTGCATTTCCATGGATTATAGCATCTGATTGGCCAACAAGAAAAAAAAAAGACTGAAAAAATCTAGTAATGTAGTAAGTACAAGTTTTCTGGTTCATTTAGAGACTAAACTAGTCTTCATATTCACTTGATTAAACTTTACTCTCTATCTATTTAGTTCTAATGACTAAAAGCTATTAAAATAGTAAATAAAGACCAAACTATCCCTAATGCGGATGGGGCATTAATGAGAGAACACATCTTATCAATAGTCTCTTTTAATTTCTTTTAATAACCTCTTGAGAAATTAAAGGGCTAAAGTTTATGGACTAAAGTTTAACTCCTTTTAGTCACCATGTTTACCAGTTTAGGGACTAAAATTTAGCCCATTTTAGTCAGTATGTTTGACAATTTAGAGACTAAAATAAACTAAATCTTAATCCCTAAACTTTAGCAACCTCAAACCAAACAGGTTCTCGGTGTGACTTTCTCCATCTTAAAATGTACTCCATGCACATTTTAAAGTTTACAATTTATAAAGGTGGCTTTTGCTTATAAAATAATCATACTGTTTTTGCATTTTATTACTCATTACTCCACGTGATAACTTTCGGACTCATACTCACTCACTCCAAAAAAAGTCTTAGCTCTTTTTACATATTTCCTTAATATATGTGCTCAGAATTAAAAGGCATTATATTTCAAAACTGCAGAAGTAGCAACCTTTAGACTTATATATATATATATATATATATATATATGCATTAAAGGGATATATAAAAGGAAAAAAATTATATACAACTAAAAATTCACCCGAGACGGTCTCCTCTCTGTATGTGCTGCTCTTCACGGACTCTGTACCTGCCGCGTCCTCCGTTTGTCTTGTTACCCGAGATGAGTACATCAACTTGGCAAACTAACGCGCAATTTTAAAAAGGGAAATTGATTACCTGCAACTCAAAAGTTTAGGTTTCGTTCATTTGTGACCTAATTTTGTCTTTGTCTAAATATTATTTAGAACTATGCATATCTTGATTATTTGTTATTTTATATGTTTTAATTATTTTTTAATAATTTTTGTTACATGAAAAGACATTCATGCACTTGGTTCCTATCGTAAATCTCTAATTTTGTAGGCGCCACACCGATTGTAGTGTGTGTTTGATCGAAGTCCTCAGAGGGAAGTCCGCTCTTGCGAAGGGTGAAGTATGAAGTCTGCTCGAAGGCACCCTGTGTGCAGGAGCCTGCACTGATTTAGCAGAGCTGAATTTTCAGGGTTGTGGGTGGAGCGAAGTCTTCTTGGCTTCGAACTTTTGCTCCTTGCGAAGCCTGTGTTCGGAGCTGTAAAATACCTCCGAACCAGAACTTCGAAAGGTGTGTTCGAAGCCTGTTCCGCAGAAGACAGAATTAAAACATAAGGCTATTTTTAGTCTGAAATTTTAAAAGCTCCCATTCACCCCCTCTGGTCGCCGTTTCTGGTCCAACACTAATAGTGGTGAATCTGCCAACAATCTTATAACTGACATGTGGATTCTTAATTGTCAATGAATATTATTTTATCATGATTTAAATTATTTATATCGTTTTCATAATGTTCATTTAATGTTGTAATTTTTTCTGTTGCAACGCACGAGTATTCAACTACTTGATACAAGAGTCGGTTTGTTTCAGTTTTTTGCAGCTAGGGATTCTCAATAACTAACTAGTTGAGTAGTTGGATAGTCTAAGTATCCACCTGATGAGAATATGAAGTTTCTAGATTTTAATTCATTTTTAAATTCCATAGCTACCGATTCTTAGGCCCTGTTTAGGGGAGCTTCTGGCTGGCTAGATACTTCTAGTATCTAGAAACTCCCCCAAACAGTATCTCGGGTAGCCCAGATTTTCAAAATCTTCAGAAGCAATTAGTGCTCTCCAAGCCTAGTAGCTGATAAGCTGACTAACCCCAACTTCTCCAGATTCTATAGATTTTTATTTATCCACTATGTCACTGAATAAAATTCACCCACCCAACAATTAGCTACTCCATACTCAGAATCTGCAGCTCTCTCAAACAGAGCCTTATAATTGAAGTCTAAAATCTGAACCGTTTATTTTTAAAAGTAGTTGCAGCTATCAGCGTATCAAAAGATAAAACAAACCATGCCTTAAATGATCGTAGATACAATTATTATCAAGCGTAACGTTATAATTAACCGAGAGTTTGAGAATGACAAATGATTTTTTTTCAATCCGGAATACAAAATCCAGTGTTTATCCCTTTTTTTAGTTTGGAGTCCATCAGTTGGAATCTCTACTCCAGTCCCGATTCTGATCTTCACTCTATCGGATTAACCTCAAATCATCGCACCACGCTGGAGAAAAGGGAATCAGAGCGTTGGGATGGACCGCCGCCGTCTCGTCGTCGTCGAGTAGCTGGTGCCCATTGCATGAAGGAGAGTGGCAAGCAGGAGAAGGCAACGCCGCCATGGCGCCAGCCGCCATGGAAGCCCAACGTGAGCACAGTGTTCCGATGTCCCACTGGTGCCCCAGCTTCGAGTCCGTCGCCGATTCGCCGGAGGCCCTGCCATCATCAGAAAGAGAGTCTTGGAAGAGATGAGGAAGAACAGGCTCAGCAACGTCTGTTCAAGTGTGCAAAATCAATAAAAAAATAAAATAATCAAAATAGCTAATAATTAAGATACGAATTTTTATATTGTATTTAAATAACGAAAGGAAAAATTATTTACATGCTATTATAATTTTCAAAAATTATCTATATATCACTATGTAGGGACACACCGATAATATATTAGTAAACCGTAAAAATTATAATAATATAAAAAAATTAATCAAATGAAAACAAAAATTTTAGGTGGCAAAAGGCGGAATGACAGATTTTCAACTGATAAATAATCAGTTTTCCTTAAAAATCTGGCAGAAACGAAATTCTTTTGAAATACTTTCTCGTCCTAAGAAGATTTTAATTTTGTACACAATTGTGAAGGAATAAATTTCTTAGATTAAAATAAAACAATCTAAAAACCGAAATTAGTTAATAATATAAAATATAAAATTTAGCTAAAATTAAAAAATTGATTATTTACCTATCCAAAATGTTCACCTAATTATGATATCATTCTATCGATAAAATTAAATGATTATAAATGATATTTTGACGGGTTGTAAACTATTCCATCCGGTGTACAAATATTAGTCGTTTAGACAAAATTACACATACCAAGGTGATATTAAATAAAGTTATAAGAGTTGTTTCAATTGGTTATGAAATCTAGATTTTAATGGTGCCATCCAAGTTCAACTTCTGATGTTCACATCCCATTTGATAGCAATTATTGTACACCATTCAATAAAAATTAAAACGACTATTATTTGTAGAGGGCTAGGATTTAAAAATGAAGCTGGAGTAAAAACAAGCCACCGCCCACCAGCAGGCCTCGCTGTCGTCTCTCGAAAATCGCAACCGTTTATAAATTACTAACCCTAAATAGCGGATTAAAATTAATTGGAAATTTAATTCGTCTCTCTCCCCTCTCTCTCTCCAGTTGCTCCACCACCTCCTTCCCTCTCCAGTCTCCTCCCCTCTCTTCTCGCTCCGCCGCCCAACTACCACCTCCCCCTCCTCCGGCGTTGCTGGCCACCGTGCACGCGTCCCCAGGAGGGATCGGACGGTCGCCTCCCCGCCTGCCGGATTCGCCTCCTTGGCCTCACAGGTCGGTCGGGCCCGTTCGCAGACTCCCTTCCCCCGTCTCTATCGAGCTGGAGATGCTAATGCTTCTTCCGTTCTTGGTTCCGTGGCTTCTCTCTCCCCACTGTTCGCTGCGAGATTTTCTGGGCTGTTTTTTATATGGTGTTATTGTTGGTGAATTTTTTGCATGTCTGCTTGTTCGTTTTTGTTGTTCGTTTTGAGTTGGCGAATTCGGTACTGTAGGTAATTAGGTCTCACGCGAAATGCGGCGCAATTTACGCGCTGCTTTGACTTGGCGAGTGCGAGATTCGAGATTTTTTGTTGGCACGAGATTTCTCCATTTGTTTTGGGCGATTTCTTGTTTTGATTTTTTTCTGGCGAGATCACAATCTAATTCCCCATTCCGCAGGTCGAATTCGACCGGACGCCGCAGGGATCCCCTCCAATTCGGCTAAGATTTTTTTGGGAGGCGCCAATGCCGGTCTCCGCCTAGCCGGAATCGGAGGTCGGACGTCGAGAAGCTGCCGGTATGGGCCGTACCGGCGGGCGGCGACGCGACCGCCTGCGATGGAGCAAGCTCTACACCTTTTCCTGCTTCCGCACCCCCTCCACCGACGAGGTCGCTGGCCCCTCCGCCGTCGGTAGCACCGCCGTCGGCGGGCCAGGGTTCTCGCGCGTCGTCTACTGCAACAACCCTGTCCTGCACCGTCAGAAGCCGCTGAAGTACCCGACGAACTACATCTCCACAACCAAATACAACATCCTCACCTTCCTTCCCAAGGCCATCTTCGAGCAGTTCCGCCGCGTCGCCAACCTCTACTTCCTCCTCACCGCCATCCTCTCGTTCACGCCGGTGTGTCCCTTCTCCGCCGTCAGCATGGTCGCGCCGCTGGCCTTTGTTGTTGGGCTCAGTATGATCAAGGAGGGGGTGGAGGACTGGCGCCGATTCATGCAGGACATGAAAGTGAACAACCGCAAGGTTGCTGTTCACAAGGGCGACGGTGAATTCGAGTATCGTCACTGGGAGGACCTTGGTGTCGGTGATGTGGTCAAGGTCGAGAAGGACCAGTTCTTCCCAGCTGATTTACTGCTGTTGTCCTCGAGCTATGAGGATGGCATTTGCTACGTTGAGACAATGAACCTTGATGGTGAGACAAACCTCAAGGTAAAGAGGTCACTCGAGGTTACACTGCCATTGGAAGAGGACGAATCATTTAAGGATTTCCGTGCAGTGATAAGGTGTGAGGACCCAAACCCAAGCTTGTACACCTTTGTTGGTAACCTTGAGTATGAGAGGCAGATATATGCCATTGATCCATTTCAGATACTTCTCAGGGACTCAAAGCTTAGGAATACGTCCTTCATCTATGGAGTGGTTATTTTTACTGGGCATGACAGCAAGGTGATGCAGAACTCAACTGAGTCGCCGTCCAAAAGGAGCACGATTGAAAAGAAGATGGATCTGATCATATACATTTTGTTCACTGTACTGGTTCTGATATCACTCATCAGTTCAATAGGATTTGCTGTGAGGATGAAGTATGATTTGCCCAACTGGTGGTACTTGCAGCCAAAGCAAGCCAATAAACTGGATGATCCAACACGCCCTGCTCTTTCTGGGATATTCCATCTCATTACAGCACTCATTCTTTATGGGTATCTGATTCCAATCTCACTATATGTCTCAATTGAACTTGTGAAGGTATTGCAAGCACATTTCATTAACCAGGACATTCATATGTTTGATGAGGATACAGGCAATACTGCTCAGGCCCGAACATCAAACTTGAATGAAGAGCTTGGCCAGGTTCATACAATTTTGTCAGATAAGACTGGCACTTTGACCTGTAATCAGATGGATTTCTTAAAATGTTCGATCGCTGGGGTTTCATATGGTGTGGGTTCAAGTGAAGTTGAAATTGCCGCGGTAAAGCAGATGGCGTCAGGCGCTGATGACCAAGAAATTCCCATACAAGATGTATGGGAGAATAATGAGGATGAAATACAGCTAGTGGAAGGAGTAACCTTCAGTGTTGGAAATACCCAAAAGTCCTCAATTAAAGGTTTTAGTTTTGAGGATGACCGTCTTATGCAAGGGAATTGGACTAGGGAGCCAAATTCTTCTACGATTCTTCTGTTCTTCAGAATACTTGCTCTTTGTCACACTGCAATTCCTGAGGTGAATGAGGCAACTGGTGCTCTTTCCTATGAAGCAGAATCACCTGATGAGGGGGCTTTTCTTGTGGCAGCCAGAGAATTTGGATTTGAATTTTTCAAGAGAACACAATCAAGTGTCTTTATCAGGGAGAAATTCACCTCTTCCAATGGCATAACTGAGAGGTTGCTTATTAGGGTTTCTTATTGCATTTATCCTTAATTGTTCCTATCCACATCTATGCATTTTCTTAATCCTTGATTGGGGTATTTCAGGGAGTTCAAGGTTCTCAATCTGTTGGAATTCAACAGCAAAAGAAAAAGGATGTCAGTAATTCTGAGGGATGAAGATGGACAAATTCTTCTTCTTTGCAAAGGAGCAGATAGGTATGATTTTGTACCAGTTTGCGTTTCAATTTTTTTAGGTAACTTGTGTCAACATGCATGGGTTAGTTGTTTACAGCTTGATATTCTGGAGGTCAAAATAGTAACGATCAACTTGCACAGTTTACAACTGGCTTTTATTGCCTCATGCACGAGTTATTTATGCTTTGGCTTGACTATCTTTTGTTCTTTATTCCGAACTTTGCAGCATCATATTTGAAAGATTGGCGAAAAATGGAAGATTATATGAAGCTGATACGAGCAAACATCTCAATGATTATGGTGAGGCAGGTTTGCGGACTCTGGCTCTATCATACAGAGTCCTTGAGGAATCAGAGTATTCCTCTTGGAATGCTGAGTTTCTTAAAGCAAAGATCTCTATTGGACCTGACAGAGAATTGCAACTCGAGCGAGTCTCAGATTTGATTGAAAGAGACCTGATCCTTGTTGGTGCAACTGCAGTAGAGGACAAACTGCAAAAAGGGGTAAGACAGATTGATTTTTGAGATTGGGTAAGATATGACTGTCATGCAAGCAACATTTTTGACTTGTTCTGTGATACGTCTTGTGTTCTATCAGGTTCCACAGTGCATAGATCGTTTGGCTCAAGCAGGTCTCAAGATTTGGGTTCTAACAGGTGATAAGATGGAAACCGCAATTAACATTGGGTAAGTACTTGAATGGTGGAGCCTTTTCTGTACCAAAAAAATTATTCTAAATGATATTGTCTGTAAATCCATATATTGCATTTAACATATGCTTTCTGTCCCTTCAAGGATGAGAGTATGCATATCTGAATGTTATGCCCATTTCTTCGTTGCAGATATGCATGCAGTTTACTGAGGCAAGGCATGAAACGGATATGTTTGTCCATAGTCACGGGTGATCAAGTAGCTCAGGATGCAAAAAAGGTACCTTTGCATGCACCTTTTCTCTGTTGTACTTTAGTTGGCATTGATTTACACAGTAATTTTCTTTAAGGTGCGCGTTGCTTTCATCTTTAACAACTGATCAGGCTGCAAAGGAGAGTCTCATGTTGCAAATCACCAATGGTTCACAAATGGTCAAGCTAGAGAAGGATCCTGATGCAGCATTTGCTCTAATTATTGATGGAAAAGCTCTTACATTTGCTTTGGAAGATGACATGAAGCATATGTTCCTCAATCTGGCAATTGAGTGTGCTTCTGTCATATGTTGCCGTGTGTCCCCAAAACAGAAAGCGCTGGTAACTTCATCTATTATGCACCCACGATCTGGATTCTACATAAGCTAGTGCTGAGTTTGCTTGCCTTCGTTTTGCAGGTGACCCGTCTGGTGAAAGAAGGTATTGGAAAAATTACTTTAGCAATAGGTGATGGTGCAAATGATGTCGGCATGATTCAAGAAGCTGATATTGGAGTTGGTATAAGTGGGGTAGAGGGCATGCAGGTTTGTCATCCAACTTATTGTGGTCCTCTACATAACCTTAGTGTATTGCTTCTTTATGATAGCATTAAGGAGATGTGCTACCAGTTAGATTTTGACTGACAATGGCTTGTTTTCTTTTTTTTGGTCAGGCTGTGATGGCTAGTGATTTTTCTATATCACAATTTCAGTTCCTTGAGAGGCTACTTCTTGTCCATGGCCATTGGTGCTACAAGAGAATTGCTCAAATGGTTATTTTCAAAGCATTTCCCTTATTTTTTTTTTTACATCCATTCGGATTGTATTTGTGTTACATTTGCAGTTTAGTGTACTTACTACTGAGTCCTCTTTTATTAACTGCAGATCTGCTACTTCTTCTACAAGAATATTGCTTTTGGACTTACTATATTTTACTTTGAGGCATTTGCTGGATTTTCTGGCCAATCTGTTTATGATGATTCGTTCATGCTGCTCTTCAATGTGGTTCTTACGTCACTGCCTGTTATCTCTCTTGGAGTATTTGAGCAGGATGTTTCATCTGAAATCTGCCTACAGGTTTGTTATAGAAGACCCTGACTTATTTTAATCATTATATTCAATATGGCTTAGGAGAAATCAAATATGATTTGAAAGGAAACTGAGGCATATTTCTGGAATTTTCCACAAAGCAGGCCAAGTAAGCAGATATTCAAAAGAAAATTTTATCAATCCTTTTTTATTTTGTTTGAGAAAAAAATCATAGTTTCATTCAACTCAAATCCATTTGTCTCTTACTCTGCATTCAATAAAACACTGCTGAGGTTAGATGATCTGGTTGAGGTATTCAATCATCCAAATAGAAGGCACAAGTAACTCTGTTGCATCCTTTAATATCTATGACTGCAAAATAGAATGCCCGTCTGTAATCATACAAATCGTCTGAGGCTTGGGATCGAGTAGTTTCATTTCTGCCAATTAAATATTTATTCTTGATACTTTCTGAATTCTGATCCTGGGTAGTACCACATAACTTTGGCCAGGACCTTCACACATTAGGAACTGGTTAGGGCTATCGGTCCCATTCATCAATTCTACTACACCTTACATCATCACTGACATGACATAACTTGCATTGTGCAGTTCCCAGCGTTATATCAGCAAGGGCCAAAAAACCTTTTCTTTGATTGGTACCGGATTTTAGGATGGATGGCGAATGGCCTCTATGCATCTCTGGCCATATTCTTTCTCAACATTTGTATATTCTATGATCAAGCAATCCGTTCTGGAGGGCAGACTGCTGACATGGCTGCAGTGGGAACTACTATGTTCACCTGCATCGTCTGGGCAGTCAACATGCAGATTGCTCTGACAATGAGCCATTTCACCTGGATTCAACATCTCTTTGTTTGGGGCAGCGTAGTCACTTGGTATCTCTTCATAATCGTCTTTGGTTCAACATTGATGTCCCACAACTATTATCAGATTCTGTTGGAAGTTCTTGGGCCTGCTCCCTTGTACTGGGCAGCAACGCTTTTGGTGACTGCTGCTTGCAACATGCCCTACCTGATTCACATATCCTACCAGAGATCATGCAATCCGCTTGATCACCATGTGATTCAAGAGATTAAGTACCTGCGAAAAGATGTCGAAGACCAAACAATGTGGAAGAGGGAGCGGTCAAAGGCCCGGCAGAGGACAAAGATTGGTTTCACTGCGAGGGTTGATGCTAAGATTAAGCAGATCAGAGGGAAATTGCATAAAAAGGCTCCATCTCTAACCATTCATACCGTATCATGGGACACCTGAATCATCTGACCGACTTGTCGACAGTAGTTGGCTTCTCTCAGCTATACAGTGAAATTCTTCTCTCTCTCTCTCTCTCTCTCTCTCTCTCTCTCTCTCTCTAAATGTTCTGATCATATTGGAAGAATTTGGGTACTATAGGCAGGCAGATAGATCATATTTTGGATTTTTCTCCGTCTGTGTAAGGAATGTTGGGGGTGTGATGGGGTGGCTTACCCCCGAGTTAGAAGTTTCAAAGCCAGCCTTGTAAAAAGCATAGCTCCTTTCAGTTGGAAGAACCTATCGAGATAGCTGACATGTATATCTGCAATTTTGCTTCTTGGCACTCCTTTTGCTGTAGCTATTCGATGTTGTTATCTGCAGTGATTGTTGCAGTAGCTTTATTACTGTTTTTTTCCCTATTGCGTACTGAACTCTCGAGGAGATTATTCGTTGATGTTAGGACGAGTTTTCCGGAAGCAAAGTTTCAGTCAACTTAGACTTGGAGTCCATGAACAACTGGGTGATGTAGTCGTCTTATGTCTCTTAGTCCACAAGTCATAGATTTAACTTTCAGGAGATTAACGGAAGCGTACAAGAAATAACCCACTTTATTGTCACAGCCTACAAATTTGGAAATTCAAGAAAAGGAATACAACTCAAAAGAAAAGATTGAATAAAAATATGTGAATATATTATTACACAATATATATATAATTTTAATAAATACTCTCTTCATTCATTTTTAAATGAGGCTGTTGACTTTTTCATCACATACTATTCGTCTTATTCAAAAATTTTGTGTAAATATACAAAAATATAATTTATGATTGAAGTAACTTAAATAATAAAACAAATTACAATAAAAAATGATATTTCAAAAAAATGTATAAGATAAATAGTCGAATGTTAAAATAAAAATCTGCGGGCATTGTTTAAAAATGAATGGAGGTAGTACTATAAGGTATTTATAATTTTATGGAATTTTATTTTAATTTTTAGAGCAATCTAAGTATTTTAAATAATGGAAAAGCATTTCGGCATCTATTTTAAATGGAAAATCAATTTTTGTTCTCTCTGGGCCCAATTTTCCTTGTACCGGCAGCGCTTTCTTTTTCTAGCGCGACGGCCCAGCACAGCCTGCTGTTCTTTTCCTCGCGTGCCGCGTGCGCATGTAATTTGGGGCTAAGTACTCTTTAAATGTTGTTTTTACATATTTACCACCTTTTAACATAGACAAACTTATTTTTACTACTTTACAGTCTAAACATGTCTACTAAACAGCCACATCATCACCACATCACTCTTCTTCCTCCTTCTCTCTTTCCCTAACTCCTCCATCTCCGACGGTGGCGACGCGCAAGGCCGGTGGTGGGTTCTACATGGGACTTCGGGGAGCTATGGGGGCACGCACACAGGGGGCTGCGAGAGGGGACGGCGGGGGCTTCGGAGGGCGCGAGGAGCTTCGGGGGGCTACGACTGGTGCGCGTGGGTTTCGAGGGGCTGCGAGGGGGTGTAGCGAGGGCTTTAGAGGCAGGGGTCACGTGGGGGCGACAGGATGGGCCTTGTGAGGTCTCCCAGGCGGTGGGGTAGGCGTGGGGAGGGTTTTGGAGGGCTCTGGAGTGGACAAGGATAGTTCCGGAGGTGACTAGCGGAGACCATGCTAGAATATCAGGGGATCACCAAGCTGATTTGGCATCCAAATAGGATGAAAGTAGTAAATTATTAATTGTTCATCTCTTTTATGTGACAAATATATAAAAACAATGAAGAGAGTGACATTTGAAGAGTGTCTCACGAAGAGATTGGCAAATAGTTAAATTTCCCTCTTATTATCTTATTGTACTACTATACTAGTCGAGTGGTGATATGTTGCAACGGAAAAATACAATATTATAAGAATATCATATAAATGATATAAATAACTTAAAACATGATAAAATAATATCCACTATAATTTAGTTACAACTTCATTGCATAAATACATCTAAAATTCTTATAATAGATGGATGGGTG
>JAAALK010000080.1:29831742-29912747 GCA_019279435.1 Zizania palustris
ATTGTCGATGACTTCTTGAAAATTGATCCGAGGATGTTGGGCAATCTCTCCAATCACGGTCAACTTCGGCAATTGATTTCTTTGGACTGGGCCAAATCGGGTCATGCTGAAGGACTCGAGGCACAATTTCTGGTAGTTATCTACATGCTCCTGTACCTCTGCCCTCTACTCATCGGTCAATGCTTCCAAGGTAACTAGGATGATGTTACTTTTGTTGAGTTCGCCCGCCATGGTTGAGTAGTTTGAAGGTAGTCCCACCAGGCGCGCCAAAAGTGTGTTGGTCTCATTTTTGGTCACACACGTGGTCTAGAAGATCTGCTTAACTCCAGTGTAGGTCCTAAATTCTTGAGGTTCTGAGCATGTCAATCAGTTTGACCATACAACTAATAAGGTACGATAAATGGTTAGTAGCAACATCGATCGACCATTCACCGATGGACACAATATACGTCGATAAGAAAGTATCGGCGAAGGGCCATCGAGAACGACAAGGCGATTGGCCAATACGCAACGCACACACGATAGAGCATAGGATTATAATTTTCATTAAACACCTTTACGTTCATTTGATCTCAAATCCAAGTGTCTAAGCTGGGCCTAGGGATGAAAACAGATTTGATACTAACATATATTAGTGATATCATAATTTTTTGGAATCAGATTTGATTTAGATATGAAAACAAATATTATCAGATACAAATACGGAGCGTATATGAATAAAATTATAGATATTTATCGAAAAAATTGTCTAGTACATAATAAATATTCTCCAAATTTATAATTTTTAATTCCAAATCTTTTAAAAGATCCTATTTTTTAAAAATCCTAGAGAAAATATAACATTTTACCCTGTAATAAACCAATACTAGTTGAGAAATAGATCGTTCCTTTTAATGATTTTGTTATGATAGTATAATTTTTTGATGCATATAAATGTAGTATTACTTTACTTCTTATAAAATAATGGATTGATTATAAATCCATGATATTAAGTAAAATGAAAATATATTATATGCTACATACTTTATATAAACAACTTTCAGTAACATTAAAAATTCTTCAAGTTTTAAAAACATTTGTTTTTTATTTTTTTATTTTTTCCTTTCAACTTTTCTTTAAGTAAATCTTGAAGTAAATCAATGCTTATAAATAATTTGGCAAACTCAAAATAGTCTATATGATATTTGCATCTTGGTTTGACTTAAAAAATTTTGTACACTCAATATATATATGTCTAGATTTATTGATCTATGTATGAATCAGTAGCAATTAGTTTTTTTCGCGAAATTATATAGAGCTAGGTATTACAAATTCTCTTTTTTTTCTTAAAAATACACTTGTATTTATTAGACAACTATGTAAATGGTAACTCTACCCGATTACTCATGGATAAAAACCATATTAGAGTTAGGTATGCTCCTAATGTTATACCCGACATATAAACATATACGAGTATATGTATTAACTACTCATACCATAAATAAAAAACCCTAACCCTTCTCTTTGCTCCTCTCCTTTCTTCACCTTTCACTTCCCAACCGCCACATCCACAACCTCTCTCCTACGGTCCATCGCCATCCCTTCTCTCTCCCCTCCTTTCTCCACCTCCCACTCTATCTTCTTCCAATCATCACCTCTAGCTCCTCCCCGAAATATTTTTCGCACCATCCGTTTCTGAGGCACATTGTCTACCTACGCTTGAGCGACCAAGCCCGTGCCGTCGATCTGTTGGCTCTTGCGCCTGTGATGCAGGGCACATACACCCAAGCTCACACCACCGTCCGTATACACCCTAGCCTACCAGCGACACACCGTTCTCTTGGGCCCCTGCCTGTGTCGTCGATCGCCATTGCCTGAACTCGCGCTAGCGTTGTCACCCCCCACCGATAGTACACATTGGCGCACCATAGATCTATGATGTGTGCTTTGTATTTGTTAATGGATAAACAAGTAAACCCGTAGGTACCCGACGCCCACGAGCAATGAGTATGTGCACGGTTTTTATCCGTTGGGCTAACGGGTACGAGTATAAGTATGCACTACCGTACCCATGATATCCGATTGCCATCTCTACATGTAAGTGTAACCTTATAATTTGTATTCAATTAACCTACACCATTACAATCTAGTAGTTCTTATAATAGATATTTTTATTACTAATGTGATAATTTTAGGTTTATTTTTAAATATAACGCGGAAAAGGTCGTCGATAGAAATGTAGAATCTCACTTTCATCGCCTCAACACGAATCGTCGCGCCCATCCAACGGACGCGATCAGCCTACGGCTGGCGACGCCGCCACCCAACCAACAGGGATAAAATCCACACGCGAATTCTAACCTCGCCGCCACCTCACCTGATCTGCTCTACTCTACTCTACTCTACTCTACTCTACTCTACTCTAATACTCTACCGTCTTGTGCCCGCAACCCTTCTCCCTTGCCTCGCCCATCTCCTCCCCTCACGCCCACACGCTAAGCGGCGCAGCTAGGGTTTGCTCCTGCCACAGACCCTAAATCCCACCGCTCCCCTCTCACCCCGGTTCCTGCTAGGTGATTTAGCCGCCGCGCTCGTACGCGCGTCCCACGCTTCGGTCGTGGGCTGGCGTTTTGCTGGTTTTCGTTCGTCGCGGAGCGCCATTTGGGTGGTCGCTGCAGCAGGGGCCGTGCCGTGGTAGTGGTGGTGGGGGTGGCCGGCGGCGGCATGGCGGGATACGAGGAGGAGAACCAAAACGCCGTGAGCGGGTACGAGGAGGAGGAGGAGGAGGAAGAAGAGGTGGAGGAGGTGGAGGAGGTGGAGGAGGAAGAGGAGGAGGTGGACGAGGGGGCTGATGCGGCGGCGGTGGCAGAGGAGAGGCGAGGCGGAGGTGAAGGTGGAGGAGGGGAGGGCGTTGGTAATGTTGAGGCTGGTGGCGATGAAGCGGGAAGTGCTAAGGGTGCTGAAGGCGTTGATGCGTCGGGGTGAGTCCCTAGGGCGTTTTTGGAGTTTGGTCAAATCTGATGGATTGGATGAGGTTTCGCTGACTATGCTGGTTTGATCTATGTGCCTCTGCAGGAAAATTTTTGTTGGAGGTGTAGCCTGGGAGACAACTGAAGGTAGAGAGGATGATTCTTTTGGTGATTTTTTTGTTAAATAGGAGACAACTTTAGTTGTGTCAAGTCAAGTGTTGCATGCGATGATTTTAAAAGATAACACAACCATATACAGTAGATAGAACGATAAGTAGTTTTCTATAGTAGCAAACTTAATAAAGAATTCTGGAAGTATTTTTTCTCTCAAAAAACATGCTTCTTGTTGTTATACTTCCTAACTTACGATAAGATGACTAATTGAATAGTCAACTTGGTTAATCAATTTCAGAAACCTGGCTATTGGTAACTAACCTCACCTAGGAGTTCTAAGCACACCACACAGGTGCTATGCGAATGCTTTCACCATCGATAAGTTGCTTTTGTTTTTAATCAAGTCGTTCCATCTTGTTTTTCCAGAAGTGTTGTATATGTCCATTGCCTGATACTTACAGGGGGTACATTCATCATTTTTGTTTGATTGATTACCACACACACCATTTTATCCTGATTTTTATTTTCCAGTAATAAATAATAGGATTAATTATTGTAAGTGCAGTGAGTAGAAATGGACATGCAAATTGAATGTTTTTTGGTAGATAGAATGCTTATATTGTGTTTCATTTGAACTGGGAAATGGGAAATACTTCCATTTTCATAACAATTAAGCCGGACCTGAATGACTGGATCATTGTGTCAGTCTGCCTAGTGCATAATAAGGAAAAAGTCTATATTTGGTCCCTCAACTCTTTATGTGGTTTACTTTTTTTGCCCCTCAACTCCGATACTGCACATAATTCCTGTTAGTAAACCCTGCACACGAATAGTAACCCGACAAGCACAGGCACACCTCCTTCCCTTAGCACGTCAACTACCGTGCTGATGAATTGCTCAAGCTTGTCCATGGAGACATCTGTGGCCTGTGGGCCTATCACGCTGACCACACCAAGCGGGAATCACTACTTCCTATTGTTGGTTGATGACAAGAGCCGCTTCATGTGGCTGTGTGTCTTGGCTAGAAAAGATCAAGCAAGTCATCAAGCAAGTCCAGGTGCAAGCTGAGAGTGCTGAGCACAGACCGTGGTTGCGAGTTCACGTCGGTGAATACTACGCCGATCAGGGGGTGCGATGCCACTTTACCGCCTCTACTCTTTGTAATAGAATAAAGTCATCGAGCAACACAATCATACTATCATGGCAATGTCTCGGAGCATTATGAAGGCCAAGAACCTGCCTGAGAAATTCTAGGGGGAAGCGGTCTCCAGTGCTATGTTCATCCTCAACCGGTCACTGACCAAAAGCGTCGATGGAATGACTCCATATGAAGCACGGTGTGGAAAGAAACTGACGGTGAGCTACTTTTGCATGTTTGGCTGTGTGGCTCATGTGAAGAACGTGAAGCCACACCTTCAAAAGCTTGAAGGCTAGAACACGCCGATGGTTTTCGTCGGCTACGAAGCCGGCTCGAAAGCCTACCGGGTGTGCAATCTAGTCACCAACCATACACACGTCTCTAGCGATGTCATCTAGTGATCCTGCGCATATCTCATAGATGTCAAGTGATTTTGGCACATATATCTTTCCCCTGTGCATAGTTCTAGTTATAGATTGTGCATTATATTTAGCAGCACATCTCCTTTTTGTAATAGTTCCGCAAGCCTTCTATTAGCAGAGTACCTTCTATCTTCAGTAAACGGAGGAATAGAGGAGATTAGGAGAAAAGCCAAGAAGTTTACTAGCACTAACCTGTTCATTGTCTTCTGTTTTTGGTTGAAGGTTGACAATTCCTCCCTCAACTATCAAAACAATACAAATAATGTCCTTGTGTAGATATATTGGTGGCACGTGGCGTGTGACCAGTGTTAGAAAAATCGGTGATCGGTAACTGATCGGTCAACTACTGAGTAGGGATTAATCGGTTAATCGGGAATTAACTGAATTAATCGGTCAATCAATTAATCGGTTGACTAAATAGTTAAATAATATATTAAACAACTTCAGAATACATATTTTAATAAATCTCTGACCACCTTTTATATTTTTTCTCTCATCTTTTTATTTGCCTACCCGGTCAAGTGGTCAATTACCGGCCTACTACCTGCTCTCTTTTTTCTCTGTCATTCGTCATCCCATCCCATGCTTTTTTCTTCTCTCCCACAGACCATGCCCTGCTCTCCCGCAACCATTCCCATCCCATTTTCTCCACCCTTGCTCTCTTTCTTGTCTCTCCCACAGTCATTCTCATCCCATTTTCTCCACCGAACAGCTACTAGTAGGCTCCAACTATGCAAGGACGACGCACGCAATACTCATCGTCGATCCGACGACGACAACATAAATCTAGCACCAGGAGGGCGGATCCGGCACCAGCCGCGCGGACCTGGCGGTGGCCGCGCGGATCCGGCTGTGGCCTCACAGATCCGGCGGTGGCCGTGCAGATCCGGCGGTGGCCGTGCAGATCCGGTTGTGGCCTCACAGATCCGGCGGTGGCCGTGCAGATCCGGCGTCGCCCGAGCGGGTCTGGCAGCGACCGCGCGGATCTGGCGCCGGGCGGGCGGATCCGGCGGTGGCTGCGTAGATCTGGCGCCGGTCGAGCAGATCCAGTGCCTACGAGGCGTGGCGGTGCTGCGCGGCGATTAATCGGTAGAGGGCGATTAATCAGGTTGACCACCGATTAATCGGCTTGACCAACCGATTAATCGTCCCTCCGATTAATGGGCCGATTATGCAGTAAATTAACTGTTGAGCCACCGAGCATCGATTAATCGGCCGATTAATCGGCTAATCGGCCGATTTTTTCATCACTGCGTGTGACACACCAATGTGTCTATGCCTCTATGGTGTCACACGCCACGTGCCATTAGCGATGTAAAGGTGTGAAGGTGGTGTGTTGCCATGCTTCGCCACACCGTCATAACAACATTGAAACCACCAATATATCTACACAAGGACATTATTTGTATGATTTTGATAGTTTAGGGAGGAATTGTCAACCTTCACACCGAAAACAGAAGACAATGAACAGGTTGGTGCTAGAAAACTTCTCGGCTTTTCTCCTCTATTCCTCTATTTATATAGATTGCAAAATTACAGAAGATAGAAGGTATCCTTTCCTCAGATTCAGGAAATGAAAAACAAAGTGGAAAGACTAACGTGTGGGTTTAGATGATGTGGCTGGCAAAACTAGCCTAGGGATATTATTAAATGGTTTTGATAGTTTAGAGATGTGTTCCTTGGAGCTGAGGGATGAAAACTAAACCATTCCAAGAGTTGAGGAATCAAATATAGATTTTTTCACATAATAATTAGGTTCCATTTATAATGTTCCAATTCTGACCTGGCTCATTTGATGGTGTTATTTGGGTCCAAATGCTTCCTGCTGTTTTTTACTTGAGTTTTCGGTGAGTGCACTGTTCTAATTATTCCTTGGATGTATGATCACAGGGTACCATGGTCTTACTCCTAGGTCAATTTCTAAGGGGTGCTGTGCTGTTGCTTCCAAATAGAATTAGCTCCACAGGATCACACTAAAGCTTGGTCATTTGCGATACTTAAAAATCTATTGTCTATCTGTTATTTGCATGTATCTCCTAGAGTGTACCAAATTTTGTTGTTTTAAAATTTAAATATTTGACTTGGTGGGGCCTATCTACCAATAGTAATAAAACTAAGTATTAGAATCTTGATGGTTAATTTTAGTTGGAAAATGTTCACATCATTGTAATCATATCAACATTTTTTTAGAAAAATCTTCTTTGCATATTTTGTTTCACTTGATATTCTTATGCTTTTTTTTGTAGAATCGTTTACCAAGCATTTTGAGAAATATGGAGCTATAACCGATTCTGTAATCATGAAAGACAAGCATACTAGGGCACCCCGTGGATTTGGTTTTATTACATTTTCAGATCCATCTGCTATTGATAGGGTTCTGCAAGATGAACACACTATAGATGGAAGAACGGTAAGACCTCTATGCTGACAACAGGTTGGAGAGGATCCCCAGTTGTATCAGTATCACTCCAATGACCAAAAGATGCAAACTTGTTTAGAATCTGTTCTCACTTGTGAATTGTCACACAAATTTTGGTCTATCAAGGTTGAAGTCAAAAGGACTGTCCCAAGAGAGGACATGTCGTTGAAAGATGGTCCTAAGACGAGAAAAATCTTTGTTGGTGGTATTCCACCATCTCTAACTGAAGGTAGCCAGCAGAACTAAGTTGTTTGTCTTTAACATATTTGTTTCATTTACAAACACAACTGCCATGAGATTTTCAGATAAACTAAAGGAGCATTTCTCCTCATATGGGAAGGTCGCTGAGCATCAGATTATGCTTGACCATGGCACTGGGAGGTCGCGAGGTTTTGGCTTTGTCACTTTTGAAAGTGAGGAGGCTGTTGAAAGGGTTATGTCGGAAGGAAGAATGCATGATCTTGAAGGGAAACAGGTCACTAGCTGTCCTCGCTTCCCAGTTTTCCATGCTAGTTAATACTGTTGTCATTCCTCTTATTATGAGCTTAAATAAGAATTGATATGGTTGGATTTGTTGTTATTCACTGAATTTTTTTGCATGCTATTTCTCTACTACTTGAAGTTTGAAGTTTGTTCCTACTTGTTAATTACATGTCAACCATGCCAAGTCAGTGTTCTTGCTTGCATGAATCTTTCTTGACTCATTTCCTTCTTCAAGGAACTATCAATATTATATCTATTCAAATATATTAATTTGAGTAAAATTGTTCCCCTTTTTGAAGTAAAATAGTAGGAGAGGCTCCTATAAACTGAGCCAAAGTAATAAAGGAGCTCTCTGATCCTCTTTAAGCCTATATGATTGAAGCGTTAATTCCTCTTTGTTTTTTTCCAATTTTGAAGGCTTGGCTGCTTGTTCTAAAAAATGAGGTAGTTTCGTTGCTTCTATATAATCTACCCCTGTTATAAAGGCTTCCATAAATAAAGGTCCTATGAAATTGTCCCTTGTAATTGTCAACATGTTGCAGAAATGTGTTTAGATTCCAGGACATTCCAATGAACTCCCAACATTTACCACTATAGGGGCATTTGAAAAAGAAATGGTAGGTTGTTTCTTCCTGGTTCAAAGAACATAGGGCACAATTGAAGTTATTCTTTTCTATGTTGGCAACTCCAGGTCATCACCAAGCTTCAGTTTCATAGTTTATTATTTCAGTTTTATTGCATTAACTATTGCATGATGAATAACTCAGGAATCATCCTGCATTGTGGCTAGTTATTACTCCATTCAGTTGCTGCATGAAAAGCTTTAGCCTATATAAAGGCATAAATATATCAGAACATGCTGTCACTTTCAAATAGCACCAAAACCTCTGTCTCTCTCGTTTCTTGCCATTGTTGAGCTTGCTGCAATGCTAGGGAGTACAATGTCGGTGCTTGGGTGTTAGCATAGAAGGCGGCCACCTCTACTGAGATGGGAATCAGTGTCCCCTCTACCACACGACTGACCACAGGGTTGCAACGGTGGCTGCGAGTGTGTCGTCGAGAGGAGCACTACATCGATCGTCTACTTGACTCTCACGTGATCCAACTACAAGAGTGGTCTTTGGTAATGAAAGTGAACTTATAGGCCCATGGGCTGTGGGATGCAATCGATCTTGGCACCTCTAATTTCCACGATGATTGGAATGTGCTCGCCGCTCTTCTTCGTGTTGTGCCACAGGAGATGTAGGCATGGCTTGCCATGAAGGAATCTACAACGAACGCATGGAACACCATCACAGCTGTTCGAGTCGATGTCAAGCGAGTCAAGGAGGCAAACACGAAGAAGCTCCAAACCCTCGAGCAAGTGGTGATCTCAATTGATACTTTGCTTGACCTCAACACTGTCTTCGTCGAAGAGGCAACTAATTATCTGTGGGTCATAGAGCAACACAAGAATGCAGCAGGTTAGTAGCTCCAATGAAAGACGACGAAGGTTGCCTTCTTTTCATTGAAGAAGAGTGGTTGGCTTGCTTGAAGATTTGTGACATGGTGCGGTTTGACAATGATTTTGTGGTAGAGATAGGACACAATACAATTGTCTTCAATTGCAAGATTGGAGAACACAAGGCGCTAACAGGAGTTTACTTCATCCCTCGTCTAGCCGAGAACATTATTAGTCTCATACAACTCGACGAAGTAGGCTGCAAGATTGTGACCGACTCCAACATTTTGTGCATCTTCGACTAGGGTCGTAGGCTTTTGGCGTGACACATGCTCCTCTTCACGCCTCTACCACCTAGAGCTAAGCATTGGGCGCTTTGTGTGCCTATCTGTTCGCAGCGAAAAAGAAGCCTGGTGATGGCACGCCAAGTACGACTACATCAACTTCAACTCATTGTGTTGTCTTGCACAAAAGGAGATGGTTCACAGACTGCCACCTCTTGATCAAGTGGATCAAATGTGGGACAATTGCCTCTCTAGCAAGCAGCGGTGTAATTCATTCCCAAAACAAGCATGGCGATGAGGATTATATTCTTGACCTTGTTCACGATGATCTCTGTGGACCAATTTCCTCCACGACTTTAAGTGGAAATAGGTACCTTCTGTTGTTGGTTGATAACTTGAGTCGATTCATGTGGATTTGTCTACCGTCTAGCAAGGATCAAGCGCTAGTGGGCCATTAAGAATTTATAGGTCGCGATTGAGGTTGAATCTGGGAAGAAGCTAAAGATTCTCCATACTGATGGAGGGGAGTTCACATCTATAGAGTTTGACTAGTATTGCGCGGAACGTGGCGTCTAGTTGCAGGCTTGCAGCTCACCGGCCCCTACTCACCACAACAAAACAGGTTGGTTGAATGCCGCAATCAAAGTGTGGTCGCCATGGCTAGGTGCATACTCAAGGCGAAGAGCCTTCTCATGTATTTTTGGGGCGAGGCAATATCCACCGCAATCTACATCCTCAATCGTGCCCTGACATGGGCGCTTGATGGCAAGATTTCGTATGAGGCATGGCATGTGCATCGGCTATCAGTGCACTATTTCCACACATTTGGTTGCATTGCACATGTTAAGAACAATCGGTTGAACCTAAAGGAGCTAGACGACTACAACACTTGGATGATCTTCATTGGCTATGAGAGCGGGTCCAAGGTGTTAGAGAGAACACTCGCATTGGTAGGGATGACACTCAAGAGTTGGGGCAATTTTCTTTCATTCAACTCACTCAAATGCCATGCCAACCCAAATGGTTGGGGATACATATTTATAGGCTAGCCATGTAGCCCAAGATGCTAGTCTAAGATGCTAAAGCAAAGATGCTAGTCTAAGATGCTAAAGCAAAAGATGCTTAGTCTAGTCTAAGATGCTAAAGCAAATATGCTAGTCTAAGATGCTAAAGCAAAAGATGCTAAAGGTGCTAAGACTACAAACTTGTCCACACATGGACATCACACATGTCATGCCAAACAACATGTCATGCCAAAACACACATACACACACATAGACTTATCCTCTCAATCTCCCCCTAAGTCTTGTGTGGCGCCTTCTGGGAAATCTGAACCATCCCAATCCTGGCGCGAAGCTCCTGGAACTTGATCCGCCCAAGCGACTTGGTGAGGAAGTCGGCGAGCTGGTCTTGGGTGTTGATGTAGCTTGCCTTCACACTCCCCTCATCCAAACAACTCCGGATGAAGTGGTACTTCACCCGGATGTGCTTGCTGCGCTCGTGGAAAACAGGGTTCTTTGCCAAAGCCAAAGCAGACTTGCTGTCCACCCTGAGTTCCACCGCTTCGGCATCCCTGCCAAGAAGATCGCCAAGCAGCCGAGCCAACCAGAGAGCTTGAGTTGATGCAGAAGTGGCTGCGATGTATTCTGCCTCGCAACTGGACATGGCCACCACCTGCTGCTTGACCGACTGCCAACTGATCAGACACTTGCCGAGGAAGAACAGCGTCCCGCTTGTGCTCTTGCTTGTGTCGATGTCGCCGGCGTGGTCGCTGTCACTGTACCCGATGAAATGCGCCGCACCGGGGCACCTCGGGTAGTACAAGCCGTAGTCAAAGGTCCCCGCGACATAGCGTAGGATCCTCTTCACGGCCTGTTGATGCTCCGTCGTCGGTCGCTGCATGAACCGACTGACGTAGCCAACTGCGAACGCCAAGTCCGGTCGCGTGTGGACAAGGTAGCGAAGGCTGCCCACAATGCGCCGGTACTGCGTCGCGTCCACCTCCTCCGCCGTGCTGTCGCGACTCAGCTTCAGCCTTTCCTCCATGGGAGTGTAGGCTGGGTTGCAGTCGGTGAGTCCGCCCAGCTCGACGATGCGCTTGGCGTAGGCGGTCTGGCGAAGTGAAGTGCCAGAGCTGTCCTGGTGCACCTCGATCCCCAAGTAGAAGGAGAGGAGCCCAAGGTCGCTCATCTGGAAGGTGGCCTTCATCTTCGTCTTGAACGCCTCTACCTCCACCTCCTTGGTGCCGGTGATCACCAAGTCGTCAACGTAGACGCCTACCAACAGGGCATTGTCTCCCTTGCCCCGCCGATAGACTGCAGCCTCATGAGCACTCTGATGGAACCCCATCTGCCTGAGAGTGGAGTCCAATTTGTCGTTCCAAGCTCGTGGTGCCTGTCGCAAGCCGTAGAGGGCCTTGCGCAGGCGGAGAACCTTGTTCTCCTTGCCGGGGATGACAAATCCCGGCGGCTGTCGAATGTAGACCTCCTCCTTCAAGTCGCCATTGAGGAAGGCAGACTTGACATCCATATGATAAACACGCCAACCCTCCTGGGCTGCCAGCGCGAGGAGGACACGAATGGACTCCATCCGTGCAACAGGAGCGAAGGCATCGTCGAAGTCGACTCCCTCCTGTTGAACGAAACCGCGTGCCACCAGCCGAGCCTTGTGCTTGACCACCACCCCGGCCTCATCTTTCTTCAGCTTGAACACCCACTTAAGGGTGATGGCACGGTGGCCGGCCGGAAGATCAGCCAGCTCCCATGTCTGGTTCCGCTCGACGGCGTCCATCTCCTGCTGCATTGCGGCACGCCAGGCCGCGTCTCCTTCCGCCTCAGCGAAGGAACGTGGCTCACCGTCATCGTGCGCCAAATGCAGCTCTGCATCGAACTCATGTTGCGCCATCCCAGGAACAGGCTGCTCACCAAGGATGTTATCCATGGTGCGGTATCGTAGAGGCTCGCCGTCATGGCAAGCATCGACACGGTCCCCGTCGTTTGATAATGGAGTAGTGAACTCCACTTTGTGCTGCTCATCATGGACTGAAGCCGCGGATGCCGATCCTGGAGATGTGGGCGCCGGTGTAGGAGAGCGAGGTGTGGCCGGTGCAGGAGGTGGTGGAGTACTTGCCGGAGCTGATGATGTGCCAGGTGCTGGGGCAAGCGAGCTCGGTGAAGGTGAGCTGCTAGCTCCCCCTGCTCCCTCGAAGTAGACGTACTCGACGACGAAATCGTTGATCGTCGAAGTCGAGCCATCATCCGCCATCTTGCCCCACGTCCAACCTCGCCCTTCGTCGAACACAACGTCTCGCGAGATGTGGACGCGCTGTGTCGTAGGGTCGAGGATGCGGTAGGCCTTGGAGCCCTCCGCATAGCCGATGAAGACCCCTGGCGCACTCCGATCATCAAGCTTGCCGATGTGGCCGAGCTCCTTGACGAATGCCAGGCAACCAAAAACGCGAAGGTGGCCAACCGTCGGCTTGCGTCCGTGCCAGGCTTCATACGGCGTCTCGCCGTCAAGAGCCTTGGTGGGCGAGCGGTTGAGGAGATGGACGACAGTCATCACCGCCTCTCCCCAGTAGATCGCCGGCATCCCCCTCTGCTTGAGGAGGGCGCGAGCAGTGGCCACCACCGTCTGGTTGCGGCGCTCGACGACGCCGTTCTGCTGTGGTGTGTACGGCGCGGAGTAGTGGCGCTGAATGCCCTCGTCGGCGCAGTACGCCGCGAACTCAGCCGCCGTGAACTCGCCGCCGTTGTCCGTGCGCAACACCCGGAGCTTGCGGCCGCACTCCTTCTCCGCGGCAGCTTGATGACGCTTGATTGCATCTGCGGCTGCTGCCTTGGTGTCGAGAAGCACCGCCCACATGTAGCGGGACACATCGTCGACGAGGAGGAGGAAGTAGCGCCGGCCTCCAGGGGTAGCCGGTGTCACGGGACCGCAAAGGTCGCCGTGCACGAGCTCGAGCTTCTCCTTGGCGCGAAAGCTCGCCTGGTGAGGGAATGGGAGTCGCCGCTGCTTGGTCAGCACGCAGGTGTCGCAGAACTGCTCCACATGCTCGACACTCGGCATGCCCCCCACCATCTCCTTGATGCCGAGCTGCTTCAGGGCCTCAAAGTTGAGGTGCCCAAAGCGCTCGTGCCACCGCCACGCGTCGTCGTCGCGGCGGGCTGCAAGACACACAGGCTGCGCCACCTGCACATGAAGGACATAGAGGCGATTGCTTCCTCTATTTACCTTGGCGACAAGTTGGTGCTGATGATCCCAAATGCGCAGCACCCCATGCTCGATCTCCACGCGCGAGCCATTCTCATCCAGCTGGCCCAGACTGATGATGGAGTTCCTCAGCTCGGGGATGTAGTAGACACCGGTGAGCATCCGATGCTCGCCGGTCTTGGCGGTGAAGATGACAGAGCCGACGCCCCTTATCTCCACGGCGGAGGCGTCCCCGAACTTGACGGACCCTCGCACGCTGGAGTCTAGGTCGGAGAAGTGGTCCCGCCGCCCGGTCATGTGATGGGTGGCGCCGGTGTCGAGGAACCACCCGTCAATCTTGTCATCATTGGACCCATTGCCGAGGAAGACGTGTGCGCGCGGTTCGTCGACGTGAAGAAGAGCGGCAGCTGTCGACGTGGGAGGGGAGTGCAGCTCAATGTTCCCATGTATAAGGAACAGAGCTGGCTCCTCTTGCGCTTGCGCGACATGTGCCTGACCGCCGCGCTTCGCCTGCCGGCAGTCCCTAGCCCAATGGCCGATCTTGCCACAGTTGTGACAAGTGTCATCACGGGTGGCCTTGCGGCCACCGTTGGCGCCGCCAGTAGCGCCTCCATGCGCCTGGGGGGCCTTGCGCCCCCTGCGTGGCTGGCGCTTGTGGCCATTTGACGAACTTGATGCCTCCCCCTTCTTCTGCTCTCGCTGGCGCGCGAGCCACTGCTCCTCGGTGAAGAGAAGCTTGCCACCAGTGGTGGCCGGCTCTGAAGATGGCTGGGGCTCGTCGATGTCGACGACCTTGAGGCGACCTATCGCTTCTCCGATCGACATCCTGGAGAGGTCCATCAAGGACTCGATCGAACGAGCCATTTGCTTGTATTTCCCGGGAACGCAGCGAAAGAGCTTCTCAACAGCTCTTTCCTCGTTGATGAGGTCTTCGCCATGCTGCACCAACTTCTGCAGTAGAGAGTTGAGACGGAGAGCAAAATCATCAACATCCTCACCTGGTTTGAAAGCCAGGTTCTCCCACTCCTTGCGTAGTGCCTGCAGCGTAGCCTTGCGGGCGCGATCGCTGCCAATACATACTGCAGCGATAGTATCCCAAGCCTCCTTGGCAGTCTGCTTGCAAGCAATCAAACACTGCATCTCCGGCGGAATTGCAGCAACGAGGGTCTCCAGCGCCCGTCGATCATCATCGTAGTCGACGTCGTCGTATGTGACTGCCTCCCACATGTGCCGCACTTGGAGCTTCACCCTCATAATCATGGACCACTGGGTGTAGTTGGTCTTGGTGAGGGTGGGCCATCCACCACCAGCACCAGCATCCTTGATGATGGTCTGGAAGCCGCGATGACCATGGCGCCGGTCCGGGGAGGGAGAGCCACGCCGCCTGTGAGGGTCGCGTTCGCCATGAGCACGACCGTCGCGTGCGCATCCTCCCGGAGTGTTGTCGGCGCGTCTGGGCCCGTTTGGGCTGCCGCCGCGAGCACGGGGCTGCGCTGCTGCCCACTGCGCCACCCGCTCATCCTTCGCCCTCCTTGGTAACTCGGCCTCCAAGTCGAGGCTACCTCCCTCGGAGGCACTGCCACTGTTGCTACCGTGGCGCAAAGCTTCGAGCTCTGCCGCCGCAACACGTGCTGCAGCCACAGCCGCCGCCGCTTCCTCTTCCGCTCTCGCTACTGCCAGTTCTGCCGCCGCCAACCTCACCTTCCGAGCCTTCGCTGCCACAACCTCTGCTGCCACCCGGTCGCGCTCCTCCGCCGCGGCGACTTCGGCCTCCTGCCGATGTCGTGCGCTCGAGGTGACCGAGCGAAGAGAGTCTCCTGTGGACATTGCGAGGTGCTAGAGTGGAAGGGTCGTGGGGGTTGCTGCTGCCCTGGGAGGAAGCCGCTACACTCGTGCTGCTGCTCAGAGTGTGGGTGGAACTCGCCGAGTCGTTGGTCTCCGGTGGACCGGCAAGGGAGGAAGATGAACAAGGAGAAGGGCGTCTCCGTTGGAGAGAGTCGCGGAGGGGATTGGAAAGGTCACAGAACCATACAGCTCTGATACCAATTGTTAGAGAGAACACTCGCATTGGTAGGGATGACACTCAAGAGTTGGGGCAATTTTCTTTCATTCAACTCACTCAAATGCCATGCCAACCCAAATGGTTGGGGATACATATTTATAGGCTAGCCATGTAGCCCAAGATGCTAGTCTAAGATGCTAAAGCAAAGATGCTAGTCTAAGATGCTAAAGCAAAAGATGCTTAGTCTAGTCTAAGATGCTAAAGCAAATATGCTAGTCTAAGATGCTAAAGCAAAAGATGCTAAAGGTGCTAAGACTACAAACTTGTCCACACATGGACATCACACATGTCATGCCAAACAACATGTCATGCCAAAACACACATACACACACATAGACTTATCCTCTCACAAGGCATACTGTCATGGGTTGGACCTGATAGAAGATGAATAGTAGTTAAGATGTATTCTATTCCATAATCCCAGCAGTACAAGGATGAACTAGATAAAAGGAGGGAGAGGACTTGGCTGCCAAGGCAAGGGAGCTAGGCTTGGTAGCCAAGGCAACTAGCCTACTTGACAACCAAGGCAGCCCACAAGCCATGCCCACAAGCTAGAGAGATAGAAAGATAAACACCCCTAAAACATATTCTAACACTCCCCTGCAGTCACAACTCAGCCACTGCAGATGTTGAGACTGGATCAAAATTCCTCAAACACTGAGGATGGGAGACCCTTTGTGAACACGTCGGCAAACTGCGATGTCGTCGGGACATGGAGGACACGGATGTGACCAATGGCGACCTTCTCCCGAACGAAATGAAGATCAATCTCCACATGCTTGGTGCGTTGGTGCTGAACGGGGTTGTTGGAGAGGTACATGTCACTGATGTTGTCACAATAGACGAGCGTGCATCGCGACAGACGCGCCTGGAGTTCCAGCAGTAGCTGGCATAACTAGGTGGCCTCGGCCACACCATTGGCGACAGTGCGGTACTCGGCCTCCGCATTGGAGCGGGAGACGACTGTCTGCCGCTTGGCGGACCAGGACACCGGGTTGTCACCTAGAAACACCGCATAGCCTGAAGTAGAGCGGCATATATCAGGGCAACCGACCCAGTCAGCGTCAGTGTAGACGACAAGGTCGGTGGAGCGGGAGCGGCGTAGGAGAAGTCCGTAGTCTGGCCTGCTGTGAAGGTAACACAGAATACGCTTTATGGCCGTCAGATGGGACTTGCGGGGGTCGTGCATATGCAGATAGACTTGTTGCATGGCATAGGCGATGTCGGGCCATGTGAAAGTCAAGTATTGTAATGCCCCGACGATGCTACGGTAGTGGGAGGGATCCTGAACCGTTGGTCCGGATTCAGCAGCCAGCAACCTTGAGGTCCACCGGAGTCGAGCACGGCTTGCAGTTAGCCATGACTGCTCGCTAGAGGATGTCGAGGGTGTAGGTGCACTGGTGCAGGAACAACCTGTTGGGACGCCGCTCGACAGTGATGCTAAGGAAGTGGTGAAGAGGTCCCAGATCCTTCATCGCAAATTCCCACTGGAGAGCGGAAATAGTCCGATGTAGGAGCTCCGTGCTAGAAGATGTCAATATGATATATGATATCATCGACATAAAGTAACAGGTATGCTGTATCGGAGCCACGACGGAAGACGAACTAAGAAGTGTCAGATTTGGCCTCGGTGAATCCCAGAGAGAGCATAAATGATGCAAATCGAATGTACCAGGCGTGAGATGCCTGCTTGAGTCCATACAAGGACTTCTTCAGACGGCAGACCAAGTTGGGGTGAGCAGGATCTATGAAACCAGTCGGCTGGCTGCAATATACCGTCTCAGTGAGTGTTCTGTGAAGAAATGCGTTCTTCACGTCGAGCTGCTGAATCGACCAGTCACGGGAGGCAGCGATGGAGAGCGCCGTGCGCACGGTGGCCGGTTTGACAACCGGGCTGAACGTCTCATCGTAGTCTACCCCGGGATGCTGAGTGAAACCCCGGAGGACCCAACGAGCCTTGTAGCGGTCGAAGGAGCCATCAACGCGAAGTTTGTGGGTGAAGACCCACTTGCCGGCGACGACATTCGAATCACAAGGCCGGGAAACAAGTTCCCAGGTTTCGTTGCTCATGAGGGCCTCGTACTCCTCGTCCATTGCCGCACGCCAATTGGGATCGGCGAGCGCGACATGGACAGAAGTCAGAATCGGAGAGGGCGACAAGGCGGTGAAGGTGAACGACTGTGTAGCCATCCGAAAGCCGTCCTTGGCCCTTGTGATCGTTCACAGGCGACGTGACAGGGAGCACCGCGGCCTCGCTGTCGAGAGGCCTTTGGGGCAGAGGTACATGAACCGTCAGTGCTGTTGGTGTGGTACAACGGGTGTAGACGATCGGCGGTGTGGTGAAGGGGGGAACCGGGGGTGCCTTGGGTGTCGGAGCTGTCGAAGTCGTAGGTGTTGTACGCCGTGTGTAGACGATCGACAGCTTGGTGAAGGGGGAGTCGAAGACGCTCGGGGTGTTGCGGGTGTTGCAACATCCTAGACAGAGGGCGCCAGAGGCACCGGGGAGGCAACCGAGGGTACTGCAACAGCCTGTACAGCCGACGCCGAAGGCATCGTGGAGGTAGCCGAAGGTGCCACGGGTCCTTGGGGCGCCGAAGTTGACCGATGAGCAGGTGGATGCCCTAGAGGGAGCGTCCGAGGTACAAATCTAGGAGGCGGCCTTGCTGTCGGCTGCGATTGTGTGGGTGCTGACAAGGAGCCAGCGAGCCCCGGTGCACCTGCAGGAAGAGAGGACACTGGCAAGGTGTCGTCATTAGTCAGAAAATCAAGTTCCTGAGGAGGTGGTGAGGGCCGGTGAATGGAGAAAGGAAATGTTGTCTCGTCGAAAATAACATGGCGAGAAATGATGACACGATTGGTGGCAAGGTTGAGACACCTATACCCCTTGTTATCAGGTGAGTAGCCAATGAAAACACAAAGAGTGGAGCGTGGGGCTAGTTTGTGAGAGGTGGTGGCGGTGAGATTGGGGCAATAGGTGCACCCAAAGGTGCAGAGGTCATGGTAAGAAGGTGGAGTGCCATGAAGAGCGAGGTAAGGGGTGCTCATGTGTAGTGTCTTGGTAGGGAGACGATTGATGAGGTATGTGGCAGTGGCTAGAGCAGCAGCCTAATAAGGAGGCATAGAAGCTTGAAAAAGAAGAGTGCGGGCGATATTGTTGATGGTGCGAATCATGCGCTCGACTTTCCCATTTTGTTGCGATGTGTAAGGGCAAGACATGCAGAGAGATGCCTTTGCCAAGAAGGAAGGCGCGGGAGGCGGAGTTATCAAATTCTCGCCCATTGTCGCACTGTACTGATTTGATGGTGCAGCCATACTGCATGAAAACATGAGTGAAAAAAATAGAAATGGTCGGAAAAGCTTCAGACTTCAACCGAAGAGGAAAATTCCAAAGAAAATGGGAGCAATCATCGAGAATCAGTAAGTAGTATTTGAATCCAGAAACACTGATAACAGGAGATGTCCACAAGTCACATTGTATAAGATCAAAATTCTTAGGAGCTCGTGATAGAGAACTAGCAAATGGTAAGCGAACATGCTGCCCAAGCTGACATGCATGGCATAGATGGTCATCGTCAGACTTGTTGTAGAAGATGGAGGAAGACTAGGCGAGGTTCTGAAGAACAACCTTGCTGGGATGACCAAGACGTCGATGTCAGGTGGTTGAGGAGGGAGTAGCCACAAGAGCGCATGATCCGGAAGGTGACGACGGAAGGTGCAAGGTGTAGAGGGGTCCCGAGCTGTCACATCGAAGGATGATGTTTCTGGTATGAAGATCCTTCACAGAAACACCAAGAGGGTCAAACTCAATAGAAACAGAATTATCAGTGGTGAATTTGCGAACAGACAACAGATTTTGAATAATGTCAGGAGCAATAAGAACATTGTTGAGATGAAAGGGCTAGGGAGAATGGAATATCCAGTGCCGACAACTGGAAGAGTGGCGCCATTTCCTATAATGGCGGAAGGAAAAGAGGAAGATGACATGGTGGTGACCATGCCAGAGTTGGAGGTGATGTGAGAGGAAGCACCCGAGTTGATCACCTAGACTGAAGAGCTTGGGGGCGGGGTGAGGGTGACGGTGCTGAAGGCGTTGGCGAGGTCGTCAGGTGTCCATGGAGCCCAGGAAAGAGGGGGCGCCTGAGGAGGCACCTGGTAGAGGGGCCCTGGTGGAACACCGTAGGCTGCGGTTGGAACGCCAGCCATCAGAGCCTGCTGCGGGTGGCAGACCAACGCGAGGTGGTGGCCTGCTATGCCCTCCAGGAGAGGATCCGAGCCAAATGTGGATGGACCCAGTCCATGGGTTGAAGAGGGAAGGCCACAAGTGAGAGCCACTAGGCAGTCCTCCTTGGTCGCGACCACCACGGCGACGCCGACCACGACCATTGCTGCTGCCAGGTGGAGTCCTGCCACCTCCCCCAGCGACCGACGTAGGTGGAGGGGAAGCAGACCCGTACGCCGGTGGAGGAGCAGGGACCTTGTTGGGCGTAGAGGCGACGAGAGCCAATAGAGGTGCTGAAGGATTGAGCTCGGCGAGGCGCAGATCGGCACGAACGTCGGCGAAGGAGGGGAATGGCCGTTGGCAAGAGACGAGCTGTGCCATGAACTGGAAGCGCTCGTTGAGACCGCGCAATATGTTCAAAACAAGTGCATGGTCGCTGATGGGCTCCCCGAGGTCGGCAAGGGCATCGACCATACCCTTCATCTTGCGGCAGTAGTCGTTGATGGAGAGCGCGCCCTGATAAAGGGTGCGAAACTCAGCGTCGAGTATCATGGCACGAGATTCGTGGTTCAGGAACTGTTGCTCAATCCCGAGCTAGGTCGCTTGAGCAGTGATGCCATCACGCTCGTGGATGACATCCAAAAGGTCGATGGAGATGATGTTGAAGAGCCATGAGATGACCACGTAGTCCATGCGTGACCAGGCAGGATCAGCAAGGGAAGGAGCGTCCTGAAGAACGTGATCCTTCAGAGTGAACCAGCCGAGGACGAGGACGTAGCCGCGCCATTTGGAGTAGTTGGAGGACTGCAGATCAAGAACAATGGGGATCAAGTTCCTGATATTCTGGACAGCAGCGGCTTGGTTGTGCAGATGGGCGATGGCCATGACTTCAGAGGAGTGGTCGACGTCGTCCAGAGAGCCATCACTGGCGTCATCGTCCTGCGGTGGAGCCGGATGGAGACGTGCTCGGAGGGCAGCAGACTGCTGCTCCAAGGCGGCGGCCTGCGCACGTTCCTCGTCGAGGGTGGCAGCGGCCTCCTCCTGGAGCTGCTGGCTGCGCTCAGCGTTTGAGGCGCGTAGGGAGGAGGCCTAGGCCTCCAGGGTGGCGGCGGCGGCAAGAGCTGTCACGGAGCTAGGCCACGGCGGAGGCCGTAGAGACACCGGTGGAAGAACAGCTGATGAGGGCCACAACAGCCGAGAGAGACGCAGGGGCCATCACAATTGGCGAGAGGGCGGAAGCAGAGGGAAGGAAAGATTAAGCTGATACCATGATAGAAGATGAACAGTAGTTAAGATGTATTCTATTCCATAATCCCAGCAGTACAAGGATGAACTAGATAAAAGGAGGGAGAGGACTTGGCTGCCAAGGCAAGGGAGCTAGGCTTGGCAGCTTACTTAACAGCCAAGGTAGCCCCACAAGCCAGGCCCACAAGCTAGAGAGATAGAAAGATAAACACCCCTAAAACATATTCTAACAGGACCAATGATAGGATAAACATCGTCATGAAGACTTAGGTTAGGGAGAAGAATATTGAAATGAGAAATTAGACTTTATTGCTTCTCAATTGAATACAAGAGGTCCCTTTATATAGAGAGCATAGTTGTTAAGGCGTCGCTTAATCATCGCCTAATCGATGATTAGGCGTCTAGGCAGTCGGTGGCGGATGCTACGGTTGACGACTTGCCACAAGTGGGTGTGGTGTCCGTCTCGACGAGTATGCGTCTGCCTAATCGTCTTTGGCGTCGGGCGGATGCCATATTGCTTCGCATGGATGGTAGATGGCAGCGCCGATGGAGTTCTTGAGCCTGTTTTCTGCATCCCGGCTGCCAGATTTGTGACCTGGCCACCTGGTTCCACGCCCCCGCCACTAGATCCGTGCTACCATCGTCGCCGGATCCATGCTGCCTCCGCGTTGTCGCCGCGTCAGGACTGCGCCGCAGCATGATTTGTGCTGGCTTTGTGCTGCCGGAGTCGCTGCGAGAGAATAGGGGAAAGGGAAGAGACATGGAGAAGATGATGCATAGAGAGGAGGCAAGAGGCGTGGAAAAAAGGAGAAGAGGAAAAGTGCGCCCATGCCTATGAGAGAGATGGCTATGGAAAAAGGAAATGTCATGAGAGAGAAGAGAGTGAAAAAGGCATGGCAAAAAGTTGTGACTGTGTGATAGCAGCACAAAAGCATATGCCATGCCTATGTAGCTATGGTAGCTGTGGGTAATATGCTATTTAATTATTTAGTTCACGGATTTATTCAGCTAATTTTCTAATTAACCTCTAATCTCTAGTGAACCAATTAGTTTTATAGTGACTTACAAATATTAATCTTGCTAGTGGCTATATAGATTGTAGTATTACTGTATTAGTGACCTGAGTAGAATTAAGTAACGATGAATCATGTGCCATTTCTGTGAAGTGTGAAGTGAGTATGGTGTGCCTATGTCATACTTTCCTAAAAGTTGTGAAGGTCCTCCGGTGCCTCGCCGCACCGCCGTAACAACTATGATAGGGAGGACTAACAGGGCATCTAAGAGTATCTCCACCCAGCTCTTCATTTTTTCCTCCCTATAACTGAAGATAGGGATCTCCCTATCAAGATTGTCTCTTTATTTCTTAAAATACTACATTCAACCTCCTATATTTCATATGCCTATATTTTATCAATATTTCATAACTACCAAAATAAGAAAAAAAACACACATATAACAACAGATGCCAACGAACATACTAGATTATAATAAAAGACCTTAGAAAAATATAAAATTGTAATGGAAATAATAATATAATGCATATAAAATTATACTAAAAATATAGAAGGGCATATAAGTGTTGAAAAATATGATAACTTAATTTCTTATACATATTATAAAAATATTCTGATAGATTATTAATTTTATCCAATATTTTACAACATATAAATATTTTTCAAATAATAATAAAATGAGATAGGGAGTGACTTTAGCTTCCTGGCTTTGAGGAGTGGCGGAGGAGGATGAGATATGGAGTGAAATAGGAAGTTGGCTGGAGAGAGTTTTTAAGGCTATTTTGTCAAATAATAGGATGAGAAGTGGGATGAGGGATTGGTTGAAGATGCCCTAAGGAAATAATCGAAATAATCCCTATTATAGAAACCAATTTAATCTTTATATCTATTTTTTATTTTTTAACTAAACCAATATCTTCCTATTTAACCTTACTTTTTAAGGACTCAATCTAATCTTACCTTTTAAAATAAAAAAATCCCTAATTATTACTATAGTACTGGCACTATTCACACTACAGTACCCATGGGCTGGGCCTAATAGCCTTGATCCACTACTTATGACATGTATAGTTGTTATGATCCCACCACCAAGCAAGTCATGATCTCATGCGATGTCGAATTTGGCAGACAATGGTGCTGGGAGAACGACGACAACAGTTAAAAGCATGTCTATGAGTTGTTCTCCATTGAGTACACCACAAAACTTGGCAAGGCTGCATCATCTTCCTTGGCTCTTGCCTCATCACGCACTCCCTTGGCTCTGGAGCAAGATGAGATTGAACCAGTGGAATTTGTCTCGCCACTGACTGAACATGAGTTGGAACTTGACGCTGACCATGCCGATGCATCTCTGCGATTCTGCACCATTGACACTCTCCTTGGTCCAGGATCACCACCTAGCCTAGCACAACGAGTGTTGGATCAGGAGCTTCATTTCAGCACCACTGCAGATGGACCTTCTTCATTCACGGAGGCTGAACAAGAGTGTTAGTGCCAAGTAATGCGTGTAGAGATAAAAGCTACGGAGAACAAGACTTAGGAGCTCACATCACTCCTCACTGACCACAAAGCTATCAAACTCAAGTGGGTTTTCAAAGTGAAGCGGGACGAGAACGGTGATGTGGTACGGCACAAGGCGCAGATGGTGTTGAAAGGCTATGTACAATGCGTTGGCATTGACTTCAATGAGGTATTTGCACTAGTGGCACACATGGAGTTTGCTCGAATGATGTTGGCCCTAGCGGTGCATGAGAAGTGGGACGTTCAGCATATGGACGTCAAAAGTGCTTTCTTCAACAGCGATCTCCTAGACGAAGTATATGCTGCTCGACCCCCTGGATTCATCATCAATGAGAACAAGAACAAGGTGCTATGTTTGCACAAAGCTTGTACATGCTTCGTCAACCACCGAGAGCATGGAACATCAAGCTCGATGCCTCCTTGGTGTCGCTTGGGTTCTTGAAGAGCACTTCTGAGCATGGAGTGTACACTCGGAACAGAAGTGCACCATGACTGGTGGTGGGTGTCTACGTCGATGACTTAATCATCACAGGGAACTACCAGGAGGAGATTGCATCATTCAAACTTGAGATGAAGTAGATGTATCAGATGCGTGACCTCGTGTTGATGTCATACTACCTCGGCATTGAAGTGAACTAAAGCTGAAGCTGCATCACCCTATGCCAGTCTTACTATGCCAGTCTTATGCAGGAAAACTCATAGAGCATAACGGGATGGGCTCCTGCAACCCAAGCTTGGCGTCCATTGAACAATGGCTGAAATTGAGCAAGAACAACACAAGTTCGATGGTGAATGTAACTGAGTATCGATGCATCATTGGACTTTGGTATTTTCTACAGACAAGGCTAGACTTGTCATTTGCAGTGGGCTATCTTAGCTGGTTCATGAGGAACCACATGAAGATCATCTAGAGGCAGTGAAGTGCATACTGTGGTATGTAGCTGGGACACAAGACTATGGCATTTGCTACACCAAGCACGAGGAAGAGAGGCCAAAGCAAATCGGTTACAACGATGTTGACATGGCTAGCGACATCAACACTTGAAATAGTGCCAGCGGAGTTATTTTTTTCCTCGGCAGCAACTCCATCGTATGGAATCGATGAAGCAAAAGGTGGTGACTTTGTCCTCGTGTGAAGCTGAATACATCGCAGCTGCTACAGCTGCATGCCAAGGCGTCTGGCTAGCTCGTCTCCTAACCGACATGATCGGTTCTGAGACTGGAGCGTTAGACCTAAGGGTGGACAATCAGTTCGCCATCGCATTGAGTAAGAATCTCGTATTTCACGACGAGAGCAGACATATTGAAACTCGTTATCACTATATCCGGGAGTGTGTTGAAGGGAATAGGATTGTCTTCAAGTACATTGCAATGGAGCATCAGCTTGGGGACATTCTCACCAAGGCGCTTGTGTGCTTTCGTTTCTAGGAAGTGCGTATCAGGATCGGCATCAATAAGCTTGCAGGTGATGTCAAGGACTAGGGGTAGAAATGTTGGCATACTCCAACACATCACCAAGCTTTAGTTTCATAGTTTATGGTTTCAGTTTTATTGCCTTAACTACTGCATGTTGAATAATTCAGGAAACATCCTGCATTGTGGCTAGTTATTAGCCCATTCAGTTGCTGGATGTAAAGCTTTAGCCTACATGAAGGCATGGATATATTGGAACATGCTGTCACTTTCAGACAGCACCAAAACTTCTGTCTCTCTTGTTTCTTGCCATTGTTGAGCTCGCTGCAATGCTACGAAACCCAACATTCTATTCTGAAAATTTTCCTCTTTAATATGTTTCTGGTGTTGAGTTTGTCCATGAAAAGTAACAAAAAAATTGCAGCATTTTGATTTCCAAATCCACTTGAAGATGTGTGGGTGGTGACTATAGGATAGACCATATAGTTTTCTAGATGTGTACCTGTCAGTGTTGAAAAAATTGACCGATTAGTCAATTAACATGTAATCCCCACTCTACCAGTTAATTTAATGTGAAATCGGGCTATTAATCAGTGGGCCGATTAATCGGGTAGTCAACTTGATTAATTGGCTATATAAACATGCACTAGGGTTCTGCATTTTTTGGTCTTTCCTCGCCTGGCTGCACCTGAATTGTGCTGCCCTCGCGTGCGCTGCCCTCACGCTACTGCTGGTGCTGCCCTCCCGTCGCCTCGTGTTGCTGCCCTCTTGTTGCCATCTATGCCACGCTTCCCCACCCACATCTGGATTTGGTTGCTGCCCTCGTGCCGCCACCTGTGCTGTCCTCCCATGGCCATCCTCTCATGCTGGCCAACCATGGAGAAGAAAGGAAAGCCATCAAGTTGAAGGAACTGAAAGAGGGAGGAGCACAACCACAAACATGAGTAGAAACAATACCTTTAGGGAGATGACTGATTGACTGCAGATAGCTGGCATGTGGATCACCTCACCGGACCTTTGAGGGGATGTGAGGTGCAGGGTGGGATTGCGCGAGGGTGGAGTGGGAGAGCCAGGTGTACTCTTGGAGGTGCATGATCGCTACCAATTCTGTTTTATGTGAGGTCTTTAATTTATTTTCTTACTGTACAGGAGTGGTAGCAAGTTGATCTAAAATGCTCCCGCCATTGAGAAATATAAGGTGTGCATGTATGACACGGTTTCCAAAGTTGAATTTTGATCATCAGTATCTTTTATACTATATCATCAACAACTATAAAATTACTATAATATGGGAAGTATTTTCAAATAAGAATCCAATGGTACTACTTTGTTTGGCTTTATTAGTAAAAAATACAAATGTTTCCTTTTTCGAATATAAGGTGTGCATGCATTTGACACAGTTTCCGAAGTTTAATTTTGATCATTAATATCTTTTATAATATATCATCAACAACTATAAAATTAGTATAATATGGAAGTATTTTCAAATAAGAAACTAACGGTACTACTTGTTTGGCTTTATTAGTAAAAAATACAAATGTTGTCTATCTCAAATACTATTTCCCAACAGAGTGAGTGCCTCCTAGTAGTTTGTTATGGTGCTTTGATGTGAATGTCTTGTCCCTTACATATGGTGGGGTTTTGATGTGAATGTGCCTAGCACTTCATGTTACTTCCCAGTGAACTGCTGAATTGAAGTAGTGTTTCTTATTCAACTTATCATATTAGTTAGCATCTAAACTATCCTTGGATAATATAAGGGCTCCTCATGTCTCGTCTTTGTCTTTCCCATACACAATTATATTTGTTAATTTAGATGTAAGACATGGTTTTATATCTAAGAAAAACTTTATATTGCTGGCAATTTAATAAGATACCTAATTCTACTGCAGGTATGAGGTATTATTGGAATGACACAATGTTGTTAACTTGAAGATTTTTTTTTATAACTTCACCTGTACTGTAATTCTGCAGGTTGAAATAAAGAAGGCTGAGCCAAAGAAACCTGGCAGGGGTGATTCTAGCTCTAATGGGAGACATAGTCATGGAAGTGGAGGAGGCTACCGTAGTTCTCACCGTGGTAGTGGTGGTGGTGGCAGCAGTGGAACCAATTCTGGGAGCAGCAGTGGCTATGGATATGGAGGCGGCTATCGGTCGACTGCTGCAGCCTATTATGGTAGCACAGGATATGCTGGCTATGGCAGAGGTTATGGATATGGTGGCAATGCTGCCTTTGGATCAGGGCTTGGCTCTGGCTACGGTGGTTCAATGTATGGAGGTCCATATGGTGCCTATGGCGCATATGGTGGTGCCTATGGAGGTGGCGCATATGGTGCACCAGGTGGCTATGGTGCAGGAGGATATGATGCTTATGGGGGAGCTGGAGGTATGGGCGGCGGCGGGAGCACAATTGGTCGTGGCTCGAGCAGATACCACCCTTATGGAAGATGAGCATGAAATCGTTGAGGCTTATCAGAATCTGATAATAAAATCCTACTATATCTTATCTCGTTTTCTACTCCGAGAAACTTGGAACTTGGACATTCCCCTTGTCTTATCAGATTTTTTTGATGCTTTGCATTGCATCGTATCCAGCAACAGGTACGTGGATTCTATCTGCTGAACCCTGAACATCTCCGAGCTCTGTAGAAGCTACAGCTAAAACACTGTTGTATTAATTAGTTTACATTGCAACCTTAGAATCCTTGAAACCATGCCTTGTAGTAGGAACAATGTCTGTTGGGACAATATATTTCGATGCAACACTTATTAACGAGGAGCTAACTTTTGCCTCCTTTGCGTATCTGTCGGGAGAGACGTTCCATAAGCCATTCGACGTATGCTTCTAATTTCTTTGCTGGATATCTTGGTGGCATCTTGATCTTCTTGCATGCTATTCCCGAGCAACTTTGATATGCAAGCAATTATTATTTTTAATTCGTTTCTATTTAATCCCGTGTTATAGTAGTATAGATTAGTCCTAAATTACAGAATGTACTGTTTGACCCTGATAACAACTCAAAACCATGTGTAAACTACCATACAAATTGGTGTTCAGATTGGGACTAAAATTTTAGTTCCTATCACATCCAAATCCAATGTATAAATATTATTTTGGAGTATCAAATATAAATTATTTACAAAACTTATTCATAATTGGTGGATTATCTGCGACATGAATACAATGAGTCTAATTATGTCATGATTTAATAAGGTGATGTTACATTAATTAGGCTTAATAAATTCATTTTGCGAATTATCCTCTGATTTTGTAATTATTTTTATAATTAGTTCACGTTTATTTTTTCAAATTAATGTCTAAATATCTAATATGAGATGACCTAAAATTTAGTCTTATTCAAACACCACCTAAAACTTGTACGGTAGTGAACTGCTAAAACTTGTACGGTTGTGAACTGCGGCAAGATATGCAATTCTGATCGCTAAGGATAAGTATAAAAGTTCAATAGTGCTTCATTTAGTACATACTAATTTGTAAAATATCAACAGTGATTTATAAACGGTGTTTTAACACTTTCTGAAAACATTTTATATTAAAAATACTCTAAACTTATGAAACATCATGTGATATTATTTGTAACATCAAGAAATAATTATATACAACACTTGTGTAGATTTGATTATGTTTCACTTTACTTTATTTATTTTTCTGAAATATTATTTACCAATGTTTGAGTCGTTTACTATTTTTCTCTAAAAAATAGGAGGTCCATACGACGGTAGTTTCATCCATAAAAGTTTTATACCAAACGCAAACAGGAGATCTCCCTGTACCCTGCTCCCCTCTGGCCCTCTGTGCTCGCATCGCCTGGTCCACGCGCCTCCCCCATAGGCCAATAGGCCATCGCGGCATCGCCATGGTGTCGACATGGTCATCGCTCCTATAGTGGTAGCCGGTAGGTGGTACGAGACCGAAACAACAACCAGAAGAAATCCCCATCCGATATTCCGATACCCCCGACAAGCGAGACGCTGCCTCGCGGGCGGCGGGCCCACGGTACCCTCGCCTCCCCGTCGCCGCGGCGGCCGAAAGGAGATGACGACATCCTCCCTGGCCCGCGGCCGATGTGGAGACAGGCGCGCGCGTGTCCACTGCCATGCAGATGGGGAGCGCGGTGCCGCGGTATAAAACCATCCGCACCGCGCGTCGTGGATTGCAATCGGTCTGGAATTCGCTGGATGGAGTAATAACTAATAATCCTGCTGTAGTGCTGTTCGAGGAGACGAGGAGGTAGGCGGATTGGATTGTTTGTGTACCCATCCATTCGTCAGCAATGGTGTTCTTCAAGGTGAGGCTGCTGCTGCTGCTTCTCGAGAATTGGGTTGTTTCCTTGTTTGTTTTGGAAGGGTTTTGCTCTCGATTTCTTGGCTGCGGCAGCCGATTGCGAGGCGGAGTCTGTAAAATTTTGTTTTTATGTTTGATTTTTTCTTGTTGCTGGCATCCGTAGGAAATGGAGTCGTCGTCGGCGTCGTACATCTCCTACCTCCGCCAGATCGCAGCAGGTACGGTCTCAATTGGAGTTTTTTTTTGTTTTAAATTTATTTTCCCGCTAAACCTCTCGTCGGAGCTCGTAATTCTGATGCGGGAAGGGCTTCGGCGATGGCCTGGTATGACATGGCAGCGTCGGTGTCCGCGGCGAGCTGTGACGTGGGAGGTGGAGGCGGCGGCAGCAGCGACGACGAGTGCCGGAATGAGGGGGCGGCGTTCCGGCTCAAGATGGTGGCCATCATGGCCATCCTAGTCTCGGGCGCGGCCGGCGTCGTCATCCCGCTCGTCGGCCAAAAGCGACGGGGCGGCGGCGGAGGCGCATCCTCCGGCGGGACGTTCGTCCTCGCCAAGGCGTTCGCGGCGGGGGTGATCCTGGCCACGGGATTCGTTCACATGCTGCACGGCGCGGAGCACGCGCTCTCGAACCCATGCCTCCCGGCCACTCCCTGGCGACGCTTCCCTTTCACGGGCTTCATCGCCATGCTCGCGGCGCTCGGCACCCTCGTTGTTGACTTCGTCAGCACCCACTTCTACGAGCGAAAGCACAGCGAGGAGGCCGCAGTCGCGGCTGCAATCGCACCAGAGGAGGCACCGCTGCTGGAAGACGGGGCACTCTGGGGAACCATGTCTACGAGGGTCGAGGACGGCGAAGGAAGGGATGGAGGAAGGGAAAGGCAGGACGCGATGCACATCGTTGGGATGCACGCGCACGCGGCCGCCCACCGGCACAGCCATGCGCACGGACATAGCGCGTGCGATGGTGGATCTGTGCATGCCGCCGACGCCCATGGCCATGGGCATGAGGAAGGTCCGTCCGCTCGCCATGTGATTGTCTCCCAGGTACGCGCAGACCACAGTAGCCATAAGCCATGGTTATATAAACACACAGTTATAGTAGTTGCTTACGATTGTGTTGTTGAAACATATGCATATCCATGTTCAGTGCAGTTCTCCTTTGTAGGCAAATTTGATCTAGTATATGACTACAGACTATCAAATGGTATATGAATCTTGCATACATGTTGTAAATGTGTCTTGTATGCTGACTAATGATTTGCTGTACAAGATTCTGGAGCTGGGAATTGTGTCACACTCGGTTATAATCGGCCTGTCATTGGGTGTCTCTGAGAGCCCGTGTACCATCAAACCTCTGGTTGCTGCCCTCTCTTTCCACCAGTTCTTTGAGGGTTTTGCTTTGGGCGGCTGCATTTCTGAGGTTAATACCTGCTTAATTTGTGCTTTATGGTTAATATTTCCATGCTAGAAGGTAACATGATTGTGATGTGGTGTCCAATTGTCCATTGTCTCGTGACTACATGGGTGCAGGCTCAGTTAAAGAACTTCTCTGCTTTCATGATGGCTTTCTTCTTTGCCATCACAACACCTGCTGGGATCAGCGTGGGGACAGCAATCGCATCGTTTTACAACCCTAACAGCCCCAGGGCGTTGGTGGTGGAGGGAATTCTGGATTCAATGTCTGCTGGCATACTGATCTATATGGCACTAGTGGATCTCATTGCTGCTGATTTCCTTAGCCGGAAGATGAGCTGCAACCCAAGATTGCAAGTGGGCTCATATATAGCCCTGTTCTTGGGGCCATGGGCATGGCAGCCCTGGCTATATGGGCTTAGCGAGTAGACAAAGCTGGGAAAAGCTGCTCGACATCAATGTACTACGAGTTACAACCTAGCTGCTTGTAATTCTTGAGGAAGATGGGCTCTTCTTCTTCTTCTTCTTTTTCTTTTCTTTTCATTCATTGTTCTTTTTGTTTCACCGTGATGGGTTTATACAAAAAAGTATCTCATTGGTATTTATTCTGATGGACATGATGAATATAGTTCAAGGAATAGAGCTCTTGAGTTCTATCTTCTTTGCGCATGTATGAGTGGGCTTTGCAATCCTCTTGTTACAAGGTTTTAATCTTGCATGTGCATCAGCATGGTTATTGGAGCAGTGAACTAAAACATCTTAAAAAATTTCTGGCCGTATTGCTTTGACCCCTAGCTATGATCATTGGGTAGGCACTGTTTGAAAATGAGAATGGCTGTCAACTTGTACCGACTTTACTAACTGCATTGCTCCTTACCAGCGTTTCTTTTATTTTTGTTTATTCATTCTTTTCAGGTGGCAGCCACACAAGTCCTTGTTTTAATTATATGTAATAAATCCACTCATTGAGGATACAACTTCATGGAAAAGGAGGGGCGTATGTAGTCCACGGAATAAAATGTTGTTCACTTCGACCAGTGTTTACAGGTTTTATTTTCATCTGGCTTGTAATATAGGGATTTGATGTTTCAATCTAAATGTTATAAGACTTTATCTTGCACCTGCATCAATACGAACTCCACTTGAAACCTGATTCCTTGGTGCACCTCCTATCATTGTTTTTTGGAGGGGACATAATAATATTTTTCAGTTCCCTTGCATATATGACAACAGCACATGTTTGACGCAAACATATACTTTATCTTATATAGTTTGTTGACTGCCTGAATTCACTGAATGTTGCTAGTCATTTGGTGATGTGAGACTTTGCTAAAAACTTTGTTGCTTAACTGCAAATTCAAGTACACATCATATTATCATGACATTTTTTTAATCTATAGTTCATTTATATTTCTCTGGACTGTCCTGGTTAGTAATTAGCGGAACAGTTTTCCTAAATTCCACTTATGTGCAAGTATTTTTTTGAGTAACAGTAGGAGAGTGACCTATTGAAATATATTAAAATAACAACCACAATACAGGGATACAGGAGGGGAATAGAATTACAAGGCGAGGAGAGAATGACAGCGCGGAGAGTAGGAGAGAAGCGACAAGATTGTAAGGATAATTGCACGAGGAAGGAGGCCAGCCAAGCGGAAATAGAAGGGGTGACACTATCGAAGATGCCTCTATTCCGAAGAAGCCATGTAACCCAGCAGCCAAGTTGAGTGATCTCCATGAAGAAAATACCATCGAAGGATGAGTTGGCCTTGTAGATTTTATCCAGAACCGAAGAGTCTTGATCCCAAGCGAGCTTTAATGAGGACCAACAAGATCGAGTAAAAGTACAGTCAAAGAAGAGGTGAACTGAAGTCTCTTCCTAAAGGGAGCTACAGAGAGGGCAAGAGTCGGCAGCCCCAGAGGGAAGAATACATCTTCGGCGTAGCATATTCCTTGTGTTTAGCCTATCCTGACAGAGCGGCCAGAAAAAGATCTTGATTTTGTTTAAGCACTTTGAACGCCAAATTAAGTTAAAACCGGGTGTACACGAACATTCTTGAAGTGGTAGTTGTAGAATTGGCGAGAAGAGTACTTATGGTTCCCCATATAAAATGCCAGGAGTCTCTACTGTTGTTATCAAGATGGATGTTGTCAAGAAGCCCCTCGAGCACACCAAACTCCTGAGCAGCTGCAAAGGAAAGTGGGTAATGAAACAGATCCTCCTATCTATGATGGGCTATGAGATGAGAAACTGAGATGTTGGGATTCTGAGCCGCAGAAAACAGATTTGGGAATCTGGCCTGAAGAGGGTTCCCCATCCAACCGTCAAACTAGAATGCCACTGATGAACCATCATGAATTAACGGAATGGCTATGGCCCTGTAGGTGTTGGACAGTTTGATGATGTCCCGCCACCAAAAAGACCCCTTGATGGCCGCAAGATGAGGTACAGTCCTGCTTCTGTGATAAAGATTCCAGATTAAGTCCACCAGGGAGGATCAAGGTGAGAGAGGAATTTGTGGAGATGCTTGAGTAAAAGGGCTATGTTAAGACTGCGGAGATTGATCACCCCAAGCCCACCTTTTTCTTTTGGCTTACAGACCTTATCCCAGGCAATCAGGGGAAGACCGTTGGACTCGTCAGAAGATTTTCTCCATAAACAGTTACGACGGGCTCTGTCAAGATGGTGAATCACTTTAGCAGGAAGTTTGAATGTACCCATGGAGTAAACAGGCAGAGCAGTGAGAACTAAGTTGACAATCTGCAATCTACCAGCCCTAGAAAGCCAAGGCGAAAGAGAGCTGAGCTTACGCTCTACCCGCTCCATCAGAGAGCTGAAATCTGTGAATTTAGGCCTATGAGTACCAAGGGGCAACCCCAGATAGGGGAAAGGAAAAGAACCAAGTTTGCAGGCAAAAGTGTGAGCTAGAATATCCGCCGACCCTTCATCAAGATTCATCGGGATGAGGCAGGATTTTGAGTAATTAACACAAAGACCAGTGGAAGTAGCAAACGAATTCAGGAGTCCTTTAAGGTTGAAGAGATTGCGTTGAGTCGCTGCCATGAAGACGATAGTATCATCGTCATATTGAATGATCGGGAAGTCAGTATTCATATTGTGGCAGGCTGGGGGAGCAAGAACACCTGACTGGCAGGCTGAATTTACCACATATTGTAAAAGGTCCGAGGCCAGCACAAAAAGGAGTGGTGAAAGTGGATCCCCTTGACGAACTCCTCGCTTAGCCTGGAAATACTTCCCAGGTAAACCATTGATCAGAATGGAAGAGAATCCAGAGGACACAATTATCTCAATCCAAGAAACCCAGATTGGTGGAAAACCAAATGCTCTCAAAGTACGCAAAATTGCTGAATGTTCAATGCAATCAAAGGCCTTTTCAAAATCTAGCTTAAGGATGACTGAGCTCTGCCGAGAGTGGTGACAGCGATGGGTGAATTCCAGAGTCCATGCCAGGCAGTCCTGAATCGATCGATCCTTGATAAATCCATATTGATTCTTGTGAACTAACTGAGGCATAAAGGGTTGCAGACGATTGGCCAGTACTTTGGTGAATATCTTGACAGTATTATTAAGAAGGGATATAGGTCTGTAATCGTTGATGAATTTAGGGCTAGCCACTTTGGGGATAAGAGTGATAAAGGCCCCATTAATGGCTTTGAAGCAGACTTTGCCTTGTGAGAAAATCTCAGCATTATCATAGAAGTCTGAGCGGATTAAATCCCAGCAAGTCTTATAGAAATGCCCATTGAAACCATCAGGGCCTGGCGCTTTGTTAGTAGGCATCCCAAGGATAACGTTATCTATCTCATCCCGAGAGAGAGGAAGCCCTATGGAGACCAGATCAGACCTTGCCTCAATAAGAGAGTTGAGATCAAATAGCATTGCCGGGTTATAGGAGAAACCCATTTTAGATAAGAAATTATCTAAAAAAACTCAGCCTTGTCACTATCTGTAGAATAGGAGGTACCATCAGGGAGAGCAATAGTGTGAATGGTATTTTGACGATGACGAATAGTGGCTGCCATATGAAAAAACATGGTATTCTCATCGCCAAGTTTTGTCCAGCGGGTTGTATAACGTTGTTTCCAGTAAGAATGCTTGATTTTGAGGAGGAACGCAATATGCTTTTTGAGAATGTGCCTAAAATTCCTCTCAATTTGGGCCAAAGGTCTGAGCTCCTCCGTGTGATCTAGAAAGTCCAAGACAGTCGAAGAATTGTAGATCCACCGCTCGAAGGCACGAAAGCGCTTGCTCCAATTGAGAAGGCGTTTGGCAAGATTCTGAAATCGAACAGCAACTCGGAGCACCGGATTATCAACTGTAATGCTCGACCATGAAGCTTTGACAATATCCAGGAAACCCGGGTAATGAGTCCAACTGTTTTCAAATCGAAATATATGAGACCGTGGTATAGTCGTCACCACTGAAATGGAGCAGGGGATGTGATTTGAGATAGAATTTGGAAGAGCTGTAAATGTGGTCTGTGGGAACGTTGAGGTCCAGTTGGCATTAGTGAAGCACCAATCAAGTTGTACTAGGAGTGGAGGTTTCTGCATGTTGCTCCATGTGAACCGGCGACCTTGTAGAGGAATCTCAATGAGGTCTAGATAGTTGATCGTGTCATTGAAGATGTTCATATCCGCAAAGTTAGCACCAGGTTTGTTTTGGCACGAGGGGTATCTGTAAAAATTGAAGTCCCCCAACAGCATCCACAGAGAATTAACGGGTATACGCAAATTGAGCAGCCAATTTATGAATTGAGTCCTCAGGGGGTCTCTGCAAGGGCCATAGACTACCGACATACACCAGGATTGGACATTGATCTTCGAGGTGAACTCAATAGTGACCTGAAATTGAGACGAGGAGACGAGGGTACCGATAAACTTAGAGCTGTTCCATCCAACAAAAATGCCCCCCGAGGCACCCTCCGAGGGAGCGAAGATAAACTGGTCGAACTGTTTGGGAGCAAAGCCTCTAACGATTCTAGAATCGAAGTAATCCATCTTGGTTTCTTGGAAACAGAAAATGCTATAGCAAGATGAAGAGAGCATGTGGTGAACCGCTCTGCGTTTCTCGATCGCATTAAGACCACGGATATTCCAGTTCAGAATCTGCCAACTAATAAAGTCTGACATGGTACCAAACAGGAGTTAATGAGGAAACAGCCACGGTCGCACAGCACACCGGGCAAGATATGTGTAATTTTGAAGAGATAAAAATATCAATTCAGATATCATTTTTCTCCTGTGATGTTATTTCCAGTATAGTGTGATATCTCGTCATCTCAGTGCTTACCGCTGATTGCATTTTGCATGCTGTTGGACGAGTAAGCATTATGTTTTGAAGGTTTATTTAAACAATCTTTTTACGACTTTCATATTTACTCCTTTATCTAAAAATGATCTTACATCTCACTAACCGAGTCCTTCAAGTGTATATTTACTTTGACAGCTTGTGTATGAAAGTAACCCAGCTGCATTTACTTATATGTTAATTGTACGTAGGGCATCTTATTCATAGACTTCTTATGAGATGCTTGTCTTACATACCTTCCTAAAGATTACACATTCTTTCAGTTTTGACGTACGTCCTATGTGCTTTACTCACCAAAAACTTCTACTGTGCAATTGTTTTCATCATTACTACTTACCAGGTTTCTACTATATTAGTGAAGTTATAGAAAGTGCAAGTCTCTTACAAAGATGAATCTTTCACTACTATGCTAAAATTCAACCCAGTACAAGATTTCTCTATTCATTTAATTCTGTTTTTGATGGTTTTGTGGAACCTTGTGCTGCCTGTAATTAGCTTAAGATTACTTGATAATGATCTTTTGCTAGATGGTTGTAATTCAACCCAGTGCAATATTCATTTAATTCTGCTTTTGATGTCTTTTGTAGAACCTTGTGCTTCCTGTAATTAGCTCAAGATTACTTGATAACAATCTTTTGCTAGATGGTTGTCAACTTTTCCTTTTTTACCATGGCCGGCCTAATTCATTTTGTGGCAGATTTCAAAAAAAATCTTGTCGCTTATTTTTGAGATCATGCTTGGGTCGCTTGCATACTAGGGGACTTTAATATGATCTACCTTGCGTTTGATAAAAGCAACTCGAACCTCAGCAGAGGCCTCATGAGACAATTTAGAGCAGCAATCGACGCTTGTGCCCTAAAAGAAATTCGACGTAATGAACATGGTAACCCAACCTTGGTTAAGTTGGAAAAGAGCTTTGTAATAATGAATGGGATCTTTTTAGAGACCACTGCCTTTCGGCCCTCGCTTCTTCCATCTCAAACCACTACCCTCTTTCGGCCCTCGCTTCTTTCATCTCAAACCACTAGCCTCTGTTCCTCTGTAATGTCGAGGGTGCTGGGTGCAAAACAACATTGTTGATTCCGCTTTGAAAACTTTTGGGTCAAGTTGCCCGACTTTCATGAGCTAGTCTCTTCGGTTTGGACAGAGGCTCCAATCATCTTAGAGCATCTCCAAGAGATTACCTATATAGATATTTAAATTTAAATTTAAGTATTTTGATGAAAAATGAAGCTCCAAGAGTTTCCCTAAATGAGTCCATTTCCTAATTTATTTTCTAAATCACCATTTATCTCTCTTAAATATAGGATTAGTTTAGCAAGTCCTTATTTCCATTTGCACATATTTTTTTTCTTCCATGCATATTGTTTTCTCCATTACGCTTTATTATAGATTGGACGATACACATATTTGAATGTATCAAAGTTTTATACAAAATTATTACATATTATAGGCCATATTTGTAGGATTTAAAAAATAGGGATCGAAATTATAGGGAAATTGTTGTAGATTGATTGATTTTTAGGAAAAGATAGAGTTTAGGATGATTCCTATATGTGATTTAGGGAATAAAATTTAGGGTATCTCTTGGACCCATTACTTAATCTCCACGCTAGGCTAACATTGACGACGAAACGACTTTAGCGTTGGACCCACTCCCTCTTCTCACACGCTAAGTTGAAAATTGGAGCCACTCCCTCTTCTCGCACGCTAAGTTGAAATTCCACATGGCTCAAGAGATCATCCTATATCTCAACTACACCATGGAGCATAGGACCCTATCAAAGGAAGAAACCCTCCTCCAAGTTCAATTGAAGCGAGAGTCCTTGGCCTAGCAGTGGTTGAAACTTTTTGGAAAAAAACAAGCGACGAGATTAAGCTAGATAAAAGAGAACGACACAAATACAATTTTTTCCACAAACATGTTAACTCAAGGAAAAGGAAAAACTATGTCCTACACTACAGCAAGACATAACATTTTCGTCGGCCAATTTAACTTTCGTCGGTATTTCGAAAAGCCCGCCCCCACCGCCCGCCGCCGCCGGTCCGCTCCGCCCGCCGCCGCCGGCCGACGGCCGCTGCCCCTGGCCGACGGCCGCCGCCCACTCCCGGCCATCACCGCCGGCCTCCGGACACTGTCGCCCGTCGCCCGTCGCCGCTCGCCGTCGCCGCCCGACGATTAAGTAATTTTATTCGACTTTAATTTTTTTTGCTTTTTATTTGTGCATGATATGATATTGTCAGTGTTATGATATGATATGATAACTGCAAATCTACAATGGATCATCGAATTATTATTCCATCATGCATTATACAATCGACATATTCATCCGTGTAGAATTGTCAAATTATGTGGTCATGCCATTGGAAATTAACAAGGTCGTCTAGTGGCAGGGAGAGTATGGGCAGCAGCATGGCCCCCTACACGCGCGAGCCCCAACTCTCGCCGCCCGACGCCGCCGGCGTCACCCAACGCCGCCGCCCACCGCCGGCTGCCGCCGGCCCCGAGCACCTCATTCTATGTTCTTTCCAGAACAACATACAATTATCTCGGCACACATCAATCTTCTCATACTCCATACCGAGAGCAGAAAGCATTTTCTTTGACTGGTACATGTCTTTCAGCACCTTATGGTTCTTAGGAAGGATATCGCTGATCAGATTCAAGAGCTCCTTATAACAATTGTTCGAAAATGCAAACTTTGACTTAATGGCCATAAGACGGGTCACGAAAGCGAGAACGCTTACGGTGGCGTGCTCATGCAATGAATCTTCTGAAGCTCGAAGGATGTCGAAAAACTTTTGAACCTCCGGTGTTGGAGGATCCTCAGGGTTTGATTAAAACTCCGGTCATATAGCATCAAGCATCTCATCCATTCTATCATTAGCAACACTATCATCTTCTTGTTCCACTACTAATACTGTTTTTTCATGGTCTGTCTCACTGTGAAAAGTCCAAACTTCATAACCTGGCACGAAACCATATTTGCAAATATGCAATGACAACGTCCTCTTGTCTTGCCAATGAGAATTTCTGCACTTCATGCATGGGCACCTCGCGCTAGTGTTGTTGTCAAAGCGAATGCACGATCAACAAATTTCTCAGCGTTGATTACCCACTCCCTCGTGTGAGCTCAACTTTTCATCCAACCACTATACATCCACCGTCGATCGTCCTCAGCCATTCTGTAGGCAAAACATTCATTCAATCGAGAATGCATCATAAGTACCACGGGCCTATGTCTATAGGAAAAGATAGGTCCTAAACCCACCCAAGAGTGACCGACAAAACGTGGTATTTATGACGAGTCATGAGTCCGAACGAAATTTCAGCAGCATAACCCCGCTGTTCTCCAATTGCACGCCTGATAGTGGTGCAATGGAGAACAACAAGGTTATGTTACTGAAATCCCATTCGGACTCATGACTCATCATAAAGACCACGCTCTATCGCCCACTCCGAGGCTGTCCAAAAAGGGACAATTCCGGACCTACACATCTCACACGCATGACACGTGTGAGACATGTTGGTCCGAAATGGGTGACGCATAGGTTTCGTTACACTATCTACGTTGTTGTCAAATAAAAAATTGCATACGAAAAGAAATATTTATAAGAAAATATATATATAGATATAATACTAATCACCCAATGAAATCATAAAAAACTATAAATTAATAGAATAATATAATTAGAATCATATATACATAATATCACAACATATATTGCATATGAAAATAGAACATCACATATGAAACATATTTAAAGGGAAAAAATTAAAGCGAAAAAAATTATTCCATCATGCACAAATAAAATAGTGGACTCTATTCACAAGACTTTATAAGGGCAAAATAGTAATATTAAGTGTGAACATAGCTAGAAAGTAAATGTCATGCTTAATTACAACTAATGGGATTATTTTCTCGCCAACGATCAACATATTGGTATTTAAACTTAATTTGGTAGGCTTTTATTATGCTTAAAATGTGGTAAACCAAGATTCGTAGAGGTCGTAAATGAAGACGGAGGATGACACTTCGAGGGTGTCACGCCCCGACTTAATAAATTAGGACCTTTATTGAAATTCCATAGAAAATCAATAAACCAAGACGTTCATCATGCGACCACGTACAAATACGAGCAATCATTCACGGTTCGTAGACCGTATTAATACAAAGTGAATGAAGGTGAAGAGAAACTAATAAATCAAAGGGGTCCTAGATGAACGCCTCCTTCCAGTCTTGCCTTGACTGGGTTGCTACTCCAGACCTTCATCCTCCTCGTAGTAGACGGGCTCTGGTGGTGTAAGTCAACGGGGGTGAGTACAAACGTATCCAGCAAGCCACCGAATGCAAATATAATGCAAAGTAGTAGAAGGGGGATAGTGGCTAATTTTGTGGAAAAGCATAATTGTAAAGCAATTAAATGTGAGCAAGTTATTAGTACTGAAATGTAAACATGTGTATGCATCATCATCTTCTAACTCGAGGGGTACAGTCAGCCCCACCTCGCTCAACAGTCCTTACATGCCATGAATAACTCAACCATTCACACAATAGTAAACTAACTACGAGTAGTCACACAACCCGCCCTTGACCGTGGGCTCGGCTTTTGAAAAGATTAAATTACTCTGATCAGAGATGTACCATTGTACCCACAAGGCACGCACTCATCACCTACACCAAAGTGTAACGAGATGACCCATACCATGGGAAATCGTGCCAAAACCTTCCATATGGTCCTCCTCGACTCAACAGCTCCCTCTTATAGGTTTCATATGGTGTCCCGACGCGTCGGAGCCCCACCATACCCCCCCTTGAGCCTCGTCGGTACAAGTCACCCACAGGTTGCCCCTTGCCCCCTCCACTATGGTGCATCGAGTCGGATTGTTCCATACTTTCAGTTAGGACTTACCCATTAGACTTGTGGTTAGTACGGAAGTGCTTTGCAACAGATCCCGTAGACCGGTCCTTATAGTGCCCCGGGTGCGACCAACCAATTCCCGAGCTTGCACCCGGAACCCACCATACTTATAACTTAGCCAACTCCAATAGAGTCGAGAGATAAGAATAACAGGGAAATTCATATAACAGAATACATCTATCTACGACTCATTCTTTTTATCCTATAGCAGTTGTGCCGGTACATTGGGCACTAGCTAATAATTTTATAGTAGAGTGACAAGGAGTTAAGGCTCAATAAGCATGGCTTGGGTTTGCACACAAGGACGGGGATCTAATAAATATAACTGTAGGGCTTGATATTTGACTAATGCAATAATATCCTATGAGTTATAGCGATAGTTTATTAAAAGATGGGCTCAATGATGATCAACTATTTCCACAGGAGGGTTCGATGACTTGCCTTGCTCAACAAATGGGGATGGAGGAACCTCGGGATAAAACTCCGGCTCCTCGACGAACTCGTAGTCTTCTCGATACGGAAAAAGTAAACAATCCATTTATTCATTTAATCCATAAGATTATTTTGTGCTAAAGCATCACAAAACATAAACATACAAGTTTTATGATTTAAATATGTGATTTGAGCTTTATTATACTGAAGTTATATTTAATAACATTAAAGGTTGAGGTTTAGGGGTTTTTCCTAATTTATTTTCTGAATTAATGATTTTAACCCTAAGGGGCTTTATTCAGTTAATCCATAAGATTATTTTGTGCTAAAGTAACATACTATTTTTATGGCATTAATGTGTAGAGAATAAAATGCTGAATTTAATAAAATTTGAATGGTGAAATTTGGAGTAAAAATGAGCAAGTTATGAATTTTCAAAGTTTAAACAATTTTCTGGAATTTTATTTAAACTGAAAAAGGGCTCTGGTCCACGGTGAGCCAGGCCCACAGTGGACTGGACCACTGTGCGCGTGGACCGGATCACCCTGAGCCGTTGGATTTGGATCCGGCGATCAAGCGCGAGGCAGGAGGCTTAAGTGAAAACGGACGGCTGAGATTAAATTGTGCGAACCGGTATGACATGGACGCACGAGATCACTCAGAGGGTTAAGTGGCGATCGACGATCGAGAGGCCTCGATACCGCTTTGACCATATGAACGCCCCAGATTAGGTCAAAGGGGGTTCTAATCCCAGCCGTTCATCACAGATCGAGCGGGTGAGAGCCCGTACGACACGGCACGCGTCGGAGAGGGTAACCACCCTTCGTCTCCGGCGACGGTGGGGCTCGGGTGCGGCGATGGTGGCGGCGAGGGCCTAGGGGCCTAGTTCTCGGCGAAAATGGTGAGAGGGGAAAATGGCGGTCACGATGATACCTTCGGCGGCGACGGAGGGCGACGGACGGCGACCGGCGGCGAGGGGTAGACGAAGGAGGTCTTTGGGCGCTCGTCGCGACGGCGATCCGGCGGGATCCACGGCCAACCATGGGATGGCCGAGGACGGGCGATCGACGACGGACTCGACGGTGGCGGTGGCTAGGGCGAAGGGGGCCAGGATCGACGGCGATCGGTGGCCAGAGACGGGGAAGGGGAGAAGAGCCGAAAGCCGAGGGGGAGCGCTCTGGAGTGCTCAGCTCGGTTTAGGCGGTGTAGCTGAGGGCGGTGGCCGGAGGGGATTTATATAGGGGGTTCGCCGGTGTCTAGATGGAAGGGAACCGAGGGGTTCCCGTGAGCTCCGCCAAGGGCTTCCAAGCTTCGGTCATGCTTCCATAATCACGAAACCACGTCGGCCATAGATGGAAGGAGGTCATCGGCAGTCGGGGAAGGTGATCAGAGGCGAATCCAGGCGAACGCGGGTGGCCGGCGGCGAAAAATTGGAAAGTGATCGCCGGGAAAGGAAAGGGGAGGGAGGGATTCCATCGGAGAAGATGGATCCAACAGGTGGCCCCCACCTGTCGGCGAGTGAGTGAATAAGGAAATCCAGATAGGCGGGCCCCATCGGTCAGAGGGAGAGGGCCGGGCTAGTGAGGCTCGCGGGTGGGACCGAGTCGGGCGCGGGCGGGAGAGAGAGGAGGGGAGCGGTGCCGACAGGTTGGCCCCACCTGTAAGTGACGCACGGCTGGGTTGGGCTGGGCTAGAGGCAAATTCGGGGTTGAGGCCCATTAGGATTTTAAATGCTTTTCTGATTTAAAATAATTCCAGTAATTCATTTATTTGATTAAGGGTTGAATCACTGTTGATAAAAATTTGTAAAAATTCCTGAAATTATGTTTTGGCCTCTAGTTTATCTCATAAAATTTTCAAGTTCAGATTTTGGATATTTCTCCCTGTTTGGCTTTATTACGTCTCTTTTAGGATTTTATTCAATAATAAAATTCAGAAATTTCTTTAATAATATTTTTCTTTTATTTTATTTCTTTTTAATTCTTGGGGTGTTACAATCCTATCCCCCTTACAGAGAATCTCGTCCTCGAGATTCGGATCATTCCTCGAATAGCTCAGGATGCTGTGCCTTGAGTTCCTCTTCTTTTTCCCATGTAGCTTCCTCTATGGGATGATTGCTCCATCGAACCTTATAGAAGCGGATGACGCGACTTCTGGTGGTCCTTTCCTTGACTTCCAAGATCTTGACGGGCCTTTCCACATAGGTCAGATCCTCTTGAATCTCCAACTGTTGCAGGTCCACTTGCTCTGTGGGGACTCGGAGAAACTTCTTTAATTGGGATACATGAAATACGTTATGTACCCCGACCAGTGAGGGTGGCAGTTCCAACTGGTAAGCGACTTCGCCTTGGCGTCGAATAATGGGAAAAAGTCCAACATATCGAGGGGCCAACTTTCCTCTCATGTTAAACCGTTGAGTACCACGGAGAGGTGTGACTCGAAGGTAGACGTGGTCTCCCTCTTCAAAGGCTAGATCTCGACGACGGTTGTCCGCATAGCTCTTCTATCGAGATTGGCGGTCTTGAGTCGGTCTCTGATAATCCGTACCTTCTCTTCAGCTTCCCGAAGGATGTCTGTTCCAAATACTTGGGATTCACCGGTTTGATCCCAAAGTAGAGGCGTCCTACACTTACGTCCATATAGGACTTCAAACGGGGACATCTGTAAGCTGGCTTGATAACTGTTGTTGTACGAAAACTCGGCGTACGGTAAACTCTTGTCCCAAGTTGCTCCAAAATCCAAGACGCATGCCCGTAGCATATCTTCCAATATCTGATTCACCCTTTCCGTTTGTCCATCTGTCTGAGGGTGGTAAGCAGTACTGAAGTTCAATCTTGTTCCCATCTCCTCTTGAAGGTTCTTCCAAAAACGAGAGGTAAACTGACTTCCCCTGTCGGACACTATCTTCTTGGGCACTCCATGAAGGCACACAATGCGGGCCATGTACAACTCCGCGAGTTTAGGGCCACTGAAGGTCGTCTTAACGGCTATGAAGTGTGCTACTTTCGTTAGCCGGTCAATGATTACCCAAATAGAATCGTATCCAAGCTGGGTCCTTAGGAGTCCGGTGATGAAATCCATACCAATCTCTTCCCATTTCCATTCAGGCACTTTAAGTGGTTGTAACAGTCCTGCAGGTATCTGATGTTCTGCCTTCACTCGTCTGTAGGTGTCACATTCTGCGACGAACTGAGCAATCTCTTTCTTCATGCTAACCCACCAATAGCGTTCCTTCAGGTCCTGGTACATCTTGGTGCTCCCAGGATGGATGGAGTATAAAGTATCGTGGGCCTCCCTTAGAATAAGGGTCTTTATCTCTTGTTTATCTGGCACACAGATCCTGGTTCCAAACCATATGGTGCCATCCTCGTCTTCTGAAAATCCTGGGGCTTTACCTTGTCTCATGTTCTTCTTAATGGTTACTATATCCGGGTCTTCTAACTGAGCCTCTCGGATCTGCTCGAATAGAACTGGTTGGGTCTCCAAGGTGGCCAAGTATGCTCCTGTGGTTAACCCAAGGTTTAGCTTTTCTATCTCCTTATAGAGTATGGGCGTGTGATCCTGAATCACGATGGCGGTGCAATATCCCTTATGACTTAATGCATCAGCTACCACATTTGCTTTTCCGGGGTGGTAGTGAATACCTAGGTCGTAGTCTTTTATTAATTCCAACCATTGTCTTTGCCTCAGATTGAGGTCCGGCTGCGTGAAGATGTACTTCAAACTCTTGTGATCCGTAAGATTTCGCAACGATTTCCGACCAAGTAATGCCTCCATATCTTAAGGGCGTGCACAACAGCGGCCAATTCTAAGTCATGGGTCGGGTAATTTAGCTCATGAGGTCTCAACTGACGAGAGGCGTATGAATAACCTTTCCGTCTTGCATGAGAACACATCCCAATCCTTGGCGAGATGCGTCGCAATAAACATGGAAGTCCTTCCTGATATCTGGTAGGGTCAGTATGGGTGCTGACACCAGCCGGGTCTTGAGGGTGTGGAAACTTCCTCGTATTCAGGAGTCCATTCAAACTTCTCTCCCTTCTGTAATAACTTGGTCATAGGCTTGGCTATCTTGGAAAAATTCTCGATAAACCTCCGATAATACCCGACCAAACCCAGAAAACTTTGTATCTCCGATACATTGGTGGGTGGCAGCCAATCCGTAACTGCTTCTACGGTGGCAGGGTCTACTGCGATACCTTGTGCAGAAATAATGTGTCCAAGGAACTTTACTTCTGCCGTCCAAAATTTACACTTGCTGTACTTGGTGTACAACTGGTGTTCCCTTAGCTTTCCTAATGTCAACCGGATGTGAGTCTCGTGCTCCTTCTGATCCTTGGAGTAGATGAGGATGTCATCTATAAAGACCACGATGAATTTGTCCAAATACTCCATGAACACCTTATTCATCATATTCATAAAGAAGGCAGGGGCGTTGGTCAATCCAAAAGACATAACCGTGCACTCATATAATATATAGCGAGAGGTAAAAGCCGTCTTGGGTATATCCTCCTCTCGAATCCTCAGCTGATGATATCCGGATCACAGGTCAATCTTGGAAAATACCGTAGCTCCTTTCAGCTGGTCAAATAGGTCATCGATCCTGGGTAACGGGTACTTGTTCTTGATGGTTACTTCATTCAAAGCGCGGTAATCCACACACATACGCTTAGCCTTGTCCTCTTTCTTCTCAACGAAGATGACGGGGGCACCCCACGGAGATGTACTAGGTCTGATGTATCCCTTCTTTTCAAGATCCTCCAGCTGTTTCTTCATCTCAGCTAGCTCATTGGCGGCCTGTAACACCCCAAATTTCCAAAACAATAAAAATATTATTTAATTCAATTTCCTGGATTTTATATTTCTAAAAATACCTTTAATACCCTTTTATACCCTTTTGAGCTACAACATAGAGTTAATGACCAAATCAGGAGCTGAAAATTTTTGTATAAACTCCCAAGGCCAAGATATATTTTTGAGAATTTTTACAAATTTTTATCCACTTTGGAAATGCCCCAAAAGATTTAATCTATTTTCTGTAATTATTTTAAATCGAAAAACCTTTGAAAACAGTAATGGGCTTCCCCCTCCCTTCTCTCTCTCCCGGCCGGCCCAGCCCACTCCCTCCCGCGCGCTCAGACTGACACCCAGGTCCCGCCTATCAGCGAGCCCTCCCCTCTTCGCGCGCGCGCCCGACACCTCGGCCCCACCCGTCAGCTCTCTCCCTCGCGCACCCGCGCCCGCTGGCCAGTGGCCCCCGCCTATCAGCTTCGTCATCAACCTCGCGCCAACCCCCCTAATTCCGCCGGCCGAGAACCTCGCCTCGGATCCGCTCGCCAGCTCCCCCTCCCGTTAAACCGACCCCAGCATTGAATTCACCGAGGCCCGCCGGTCATTTAAGCGTGTTAAGGCACGCGTTTATGCCTCCGGATCGCGTTTACGCGCATGGCCGCTGTAGGATCGATGTACCGACTAGAGGGGGGTGAATAGGCGGTTTTTAAAACTAATTCGATTTCAGTTAAACAATGATCAAGGTCTTAAGACAATGGTAGCAAACCGCTAGAACATGTATATTACTCTAGAAAAGTAAGCTTGCACAAATAAACTTGCTCGAAGATAAAGGGACAAGAGACAACCGAATTTTATCCCGAGGTTCGGAAATTTGCCAATTTCCTACGTCCTCGTTGAGGCGAGTTTCACTTGACCGCTCTCTTCACCAAGCTACGTCTGCTTACGCTCCAGTTGTCCTTTGAGAATTCTATTCCATAATCAAGCAAGGTTTGCCTCATCCAAAGTAATTGCGCACAGCAACTACCCGCGGATACATATTGTGCCTCAGCGGTGGAAAGGGCAACGGAGTTTTGTTTCTTAGAGGCCCAAGAAACAAGAGACCTCCCAAGGAATTGACAGCCTCCAGAAGTGCTTTTACGATCAACTTTGCAACCGGCATAATCCGAATCGGAATAGCCAATTAGCTCAAATTTAGCACCTTTGGGGTACCACAAGCCTATATGGATGGAATGTTTTAAATATCTTAGAATTCTCTTGACCGCCATCAAATGACAATCTTTTGGTGCGGCTTGAAATCTAGCACACATGCAAACACTAAACATGATATCGGGCCTAGATGCGGTAAGATAGAGCAAACTACCAATCATGGATCTATATATTTTTGATCTACCGGTTTACCTCCCTCATTTAGGTCGAGATGTCCGTTGGTCGCCATAGGGGTCTTGATAGGCTTTGCTTCCATCAATCCGAACCTTTTGAGAAGATCATGAATATACTTTGTTTGGCTCACAAAGGTTCCATTCTTGAGTTGCTTGACTTGAAGTCCAAGGAAGAACTCAATTCTCCTATCATGGACATCTCAAATTCCCTAGACATCATATCACCAAAAACTTTGCACAATTCTTCATTAGTAGAACCGAATATAATATCATCGACATAAATTTGACAGACAAAGAAATCATCATTAATTATTGTTGTAAACAAGGTAGTGTCGACTTTACCAATTTTAAAACCCTTTGAGAGGAGAAAATCTCTCAATCTTTCATACCAAGCTCTAGGAGCTTGTTTTAGACCATAGAGAGCTTTTGAGAGTTTATAAACATGATTAGGATTTTTAGGATTCTCAAAGCCGGGTGGTTGTTCAACAAAAACTAGTTCGGCTATTTCGCCATTCAAGAAAGCACTTTTCACATCCATTTGATATAACTTAATATCAAAACATGAAGCAAAAGCAAGTAAGATGCGAATAGCTTCTAGTCTAGCAACGGGAGCAAAGGTTTCACCAAAATCCAAACCTTCGACTTGAGTGAATCCTTGTGCTACCAATCTTGCCTTGTTTCTCACGACCAACCCGTTTTCATCTTGCTTGTTCCTAAAAACCCACTTTGTTCCAATTACGTTGTGCTCCTTGGGTCTCTCCACCAATGTCCAAACTTTGTTTCTTTCAAAGTTGTTGAGCTCTTCATGCATAGCATTTACCCAATCCGGGTCATTTAGAGCTTCATCTACATGTTTAGGTTCAATAGAAGAAACAAACGAGTAATGTTCACAAATAGAAGCAACACGAGATCTAGTTTGAACACCCTTACTAATGTCACCCTAGACTTGATCAATTGGGTGATCTTTTGCGGTGGCATTGTGAACTTTGGATGGAATAGTAGAGGATTGATCTTTGGCTTCATCTTCATCAAGTTGAGTCAAATTTTGCGTAGCGGAAGTAGAAGCTTCAACTTGAGTGGAGGATGGAAGTTCATCATCTTCTTTAGGCTTGATGTCACCAATTGACATTTTCTTCATTGCCCTTATCAAGCCTTCATCACCTACATCATCCAAATTCTCGTGCCCCTCTTGGGACCCATTAGTTTCATCAAATTGAACATCTGAGGTTTCTTCAACATACCTTTGTTCTTGTTATACACTCGGTATGCCTTGCTATTTGATGCATATCCAAGAAGAAATCCTTCATCACAACGACTTTCAAACTTGGTTAGTCTAACACCTTTTTTATAAATATAGCATTTGCAACCAAAAACTCGAAAGTAAGCAATATTTGGTTTTCGTCCAATTAAGAGTTCATATGGAGTCTTTTTCAAAAGACGATGTAAATAAAGATGATTAGAAGCATGGCAAGAAGTGTTTATAGCTTCCGCCCAAAAAGAGTCGGAGACACTATACTCATCAAGCATAGTTCTAGCCATCTCAATAAGGGTCCTATTCTTTCTTTCCACAACACCATTTTGTTGTGGTGAATAGGTGGCGGAAAGCTCATGTTTAATGCCGAGATCATCACAATAATCCTCAATATTTGTATTTTTAAACTCGGATCCATTGTCACTCCTTACTTTTACAATAGAAAAGTTAAATTCGTTTTGAACTCGTTTTGCAAACTTTTTGAAAATCTCGGAGGTCTTAGCTTTGTCATGTAAAAGAAGACCCAAGTAAATCTTGAGAAATCATCCACAATAACAAGACAAAAACTATTTCCACCGATGCTTTTGTAAGTTGTCGGACCAAATAAATCAATATGCAAAAGCTCCAAAGGTCTAGAAGTGGACATGATGCTTTTGCTAGGATGAGAGCAAGCAACTTGCCTCCCCGCTTGACAAGCACTACAAAGTTTATCTTTTTCAAATTTTATATCTTTCAACCCAACAACCAAATCTCTTTTTGCAAGTTTGTTTAGTTGATTCATTCCCACATGAGCAAGCCTTCTATGCCAAAGCCAACCCAATGAAGTTTTTGCAACCAAACAAGTTTTCAAATTCGCTTCATTTGAAGAAAGATCCACCAAATAGAGATTTCCAAAACGAAAACCTTTGAAAACTAAAGAGTTATCATGGATACTTGTTACAAATACTTTTTGAGGATTAAATGTGCATGAAAGGCCTAAATCACATAGTTGAGCAATGGACAATAAGTTGAAATTTAATGACTTAACTAGTGAAACATTTGAAATGGAGAAATCATTTGAGATAGCAATTTTACCTAGACCCATTACCTTTCCTTTACTATTGTCACCGAAGGTCACTCTTTCTTGATCTTTAGCACCAACTTCAAACGATGTGAACATTTTCCTATCACCGGTCATATGTTGAGTGCACCCACTATCAAGCACCCAATGTGATCCTCCGGTGTGGTAGTTTACCTACAAAAGATCAAGCCCTTTTAGGTACCCAAATCTTTTTGGGTCCTTGTAGGTTAGTTATCAAGGCCTTTGGCACCCAAATAGATTTCTTCTTTTCTCCTAAAATAGGAGTGCCCAAAAACTTAGCATAAATAGAGCCATCATTAGATCTCTTTAGCATGTAATGAGAATCAAATACATCATTTTTAGGAATATTGTTTATGTGGCATTCACCAATTATGTGACCAACTTTTCGACATTTATTACAAAATTTTCCATTTCTCTTAACAAACCTTGGGGCTTGGTAGGAAGGCTTTTTGCCCTTCTTGGGAACAAAACCAAGTCCCTCCTTGTTGAAAGTGCATCTTTGTTGGCTTAAAATTTCATCAAGAGTATTTTTACCTTTGAAGCATCTTTCCAAACTCTTACTTAGTTTGGCAACTTGCTCCTTGAGCTCATGATTTTCAACAATCAACAATGAATTTGATGGAGATGATTTATTTGTTGAACATGAAGCAATATCAAGAGTGGATGAGCATGTCATAGCAAGTAAGTCATCACATGAGGTTGATATGCTAGTCTTTGTAGGAATGCAATTTTCAACATTTAGACATGCATCATCAAAAATATCACATGTGACCCCTACATCTACTTTTGGCCTAATGAGTGTAGAGGCAATAAGTGCTTCATGAGCTTCCTCAAGCTTCTCATGAGAGACCAAAAGCATCATATGAGAACTTTTCAACTCCTCATATTTAGCCGTTAAGGACTCATGATCTTTCTTGAGAGCCTTAAATTTGACTCTTTCTTTGCCACTTAACTCATTCAGCTCCTCAAGCATTTGTGCAAGATCATCATAAGATAATTCATCATCACTATCATTTTGTTCATTAACACAAGTAGATGTTACCTTAGTACTTCCTTTTGCCATGAGACAAAAAGGAGAGTATAGTGATGAAGCTTCCGTGATTGCGATTCCCGCCATGTTCTTCTTTCTTGAGTTTGACTCACCACCGGAGTCGGAGCTTGAAGAAGAATCGGAGCTATCTTCATTCGAATCTCATTCTCCCACAAATGCTTCATTTTTACCCTTTTTCTTGTTCAACTTCTTGAAGAGATTTTTCTTTCCATTCTTCTCTTTGTTCTTCTTTTGAGATTTATCATCTTCGCTTTCTTGTTTGTTCGGGCATCTTGAGGCAAAATGACCCTTCTCATTACACTCGAAACATCTTACATTCTTGAGGTTTCTTTTGGTTGACTTCTTGTCACCATTGTTCTTGAATGAGCTTGAATAACTTCCTCTCTTTTTCATAAACCGGTTGAACTTTCTCACAAAGAGAGCCATTTCTTCATCTTCGGTATCGCCATCACAAGAGGTGTCTTCTTCTTCTTCACATTTCTTTTCAACCTTGGCCTTCAAGGCAATATTCTTCTTCTTGGATGAGGAGTGATCTTCGGTGCTTCCTTCAACTCTCTTGTTTTTGTAAATCTCATTTGTGTTGATAGTTCCCAAAAGTGTTGTGGGTGTCAAACTTGACATATCCGAGTTGATGAGGAAAGTCACCAACGTGTCATATTTCTCGGGCAAAGCTCTCAACATCTTTTGAGCAACTTCCAACTCCGTGTACTTCACTCCAACACCCTTGAGATCATTGACAATCACATTGAGTCTTGCATACATCTCATTGACACTTTCATTTGGCAACATGGTGAATGTTTCATAGTTGATCTTTAGGTAGTGCGACTTGGCATTCTTCACACTTGTTGTTCCATCATGTATATCTTGAAGAGTGGTCCAAATGTCGTGTGCCGTTGAAATATTGCTTATCCTATTGAACTCTTCGGCACACAAACAATTGAACAAAGCATTTGTAGCTTGAGCATCAAGTTGCATATCCTTTTTGTTTTGATAGGTTAGATTCATCTTGTCTTCAACTTCAAAACCTAACTCAACAATACGCCAAATTTCAAAGCTCATGGCTTTGAGGTGAGCAGCCATACGAACTTTCCAAATAGAATAGTTAGTGCCATCAAAGTAAGGACCTTTGCCTATGTTGTGAACCACCTCGTCAGACATCTTCTCTCTAGGCGGTAAAGCCTAACTTGAGAGACCAAGCTCTAATACCACTTGTAGGATCGATGTACCGACTAGAGGGGGGTGAATAGGCAGTTTTTAAAACTAATTCGATTTCAGTTAAACAATGATCAAGGTCCTAAGACAATGGTAGCAAACCGCTAGAACAGGTATATTACTCTAGAAAAGTAAGCTTGCACAAATAAACTTGCTCGAAGATAAAGGACAAGAGACAACCGAATTTTATCCCGAGGTTCGGAAATTTGCCAATTTCCTACGTCCTCGTTGAGGTGAGTTTCACTTGACCGCTCTCTTCACCAAGCCTCGGATTTCTCAAAGAGAAATTTGCTTGAAGATGAGCCGGCACCGGAAGTGCAACTCTCGGGCCTCGATCACTAGTGGTAGCTCTTCTCCACTCCGGATAGGTGAGCTCCAACCTTCACAACCTCCCGGGTCTCCTCCACAACCTTCTAGGAGAGATCACCGGTTTCTTCTCCAAGCCGTCTAGGAGATGGCAATCTCCAAGAGTAACAAGCTGCAATCAAAGCTAGGAGAAGAGGATCAAGTGCCAAAATGCCAATGCAATGCAATTCACTCAATCACTTGATCACTCCTTTTTCTTCCCAACCTCACTAGTGCTCAAATTAGTGCTTGATGGTGGGAGAGACTCTCTTGTGCTCAAGAATGCTTAAATGGATGCCAAAAGTCTAGCAAAGGAGCTTTAGCAAGGGTTTATATAGCCACACACCCAAAAACTAGTCGTTACACAAGTTAGGTGGCTCTCTGCGCATTGTCGGTCTGACCGCCCATCTTGGGCCGGTCTGACCGACCTCAACTGCAACGGCTAGAAAACTAGCCGTTTACTGATGTGACAGGACGCCTCGGTCTGACCGGCCATGCTGGCCCGGTCGGACCGGCCCTACCCGGTCTGACCGGCCATCGGCTCGGTCGGACCGATAGTGCTCCCGTCGGCTCTGTAAACCATCAGTTTTCCAACGCGCGCAACCCGGTCGGACCGGCCCCCTGGCCGGTCGGACCGCCCAACTCCAGCTGGTCGGACCGGACCCACATGGTCGGTCAGACCGCCAGGTCAGACAACTCCAACAAAACGCTGCAATATGTTTTTCAAAGAATTTGCCAAAATAGCAACTTTTGCAACAATCACACATGATCAAAAGATACTATATGCAATGCAAATTGGCACTTGAAAATCAACTCATAACCAAGATGCAACCCCTCTTTATAGTACGGCAAAAACAAAATTTAAACCTAGCCTAATTGATCGCTCCAAAACACCTTGATCAATTTCTAGATTCCTTCAAACCTTTTGCCGTAGCCTTTAAACGTCCAGATCTTCGGGTTTCCATCTTGTGCTCCATTTGCGCGGGACCTACTCATTTCCTTCACACTTAAGAAAAATATTAGTCCTCAAAACGCATGTTTATCATTAATTACCAAAACTCACATAGGGCCTAGATCTTCAATCTCCCCCTTTTTGGTAATTGATGACAAACACTTCAGAGATAAAGAAATATGTTAAAGTAGAAGTATCCACAATTAAGCGCAAAGCTCCCCCTGAAGAAATGATGGGGTACAAGTATATGGAGCAAGATATGAGATATAATTCCAAACACAATTCACACATTCAATGAAGCAAAGAGAGTTTCTCATAATAAAGGCAAATAGTTCAAATTAAGTTCAGTACGATATGGAAAGCAAATAGTGTTCGTTATACAAACAACCATAGATAGAAGCGATATAAAAAGATTGTTCCTTCCTAATCTTTCCTTCTTACTACTGCTTCCTTCTCACCTAATCCTCTGCTGCCTTCTCCCCTACTGCTAACTGCTTCTCCCCCTTTTGGCATCAAGAACCAAAAAAGAGACTAATCCTGGGAAGGAGGCTGAGAATCATCAAGGCGACGACGACGACGCTGGTACTGAAGAGGGTAAAAGCATCAATGAGTAATGATGTGCAAAAGAAGGGGCATGCATTGGGAGGCCGGTCTGACCGAGGTAATAGGGCCGGTCTGACCGCCAGTACATGGTCGGTTGGACCGCCCATTGCCCACCGGTCTGACCGGCCTAGCAACCCGGGCACAAATCCCCTTTTGCACAAGATTTCTCTATAATCAAAATTTGCCATATCAAATTGCATAGAGGCATGGGAAATAGTATCACAAGGCTAACAATTGAGTTTAAAGAGGATTTAGCCTTGGCAAGTTGACATGCAAGCCCATGAATAAGAACCCTAACTCTAGCCTTCAAAAGGATAAAAACAATGGATTTGATCGGAGGAAGTTCTTACCGGCAACGGAAAATGAACTCGAGGTCGGACCGGAGAAGATCCACCGGTTGGACCGGCAAGAAGATCGATGAAACGAAATTTTTAGGGTTGGGGGCAAGAGTGGAGGAGAGGAACTCGGTTTGAGAGGAGAGGAAATAATAGAGGGGAGAGAAAACTGAATAGAGAGGGGAGATATAACCCTGCCCGAGCCTCGGTCTGACCGGCCATGTAGGCCCGGTTGGACCGACGCAACAAGGGCGGTCGGACCGGCCATGTAGGCCAGGTCAGACCGACACCACTATAGCTCAGCAATTAAAAACCAAGCACAAAGAGGAGCTTAAGTGAAAAATATAGCAAAATAATTTTGAAAAATTTCAAACTTTGCAGAAACTTAGAATAACTCCCAAGGTTTATAAAACATCAAGTTTTCAAATTTTTAAGTTCAAAAAGAAACCGTTTGCAGCCAAAGTTCTCAACACGTCCGAACTCTTGTCCGAACACTTGTCTGAACTTTAATTCTTTGAATATCTTTTGATAGGATGGATAAAGTTAAAACATTTGAATACGAAAAATGATCATATGATCCATATCTATAAGTTTTGTTTTGGACAAAAGTTCAAAATATGTCTTGAAATAAAATCATGGGAGAAATTTGTTTTTAACTCAAAGATAGGATTTTGAGGATACCAAAACTTTCAAATTTTGTTTTTCAACAACCTGAGCAATTTTCAACATATAAGAGTAACCTTATACTCCCCCTTAATGTAGCCTTAGAAACACATATAAAAGTACATGAACTTCAAATATGGCATTGCAAGCATAAGAGCATTCATATATGTCACAAGGATAGAAAATTCTACAACTCACACATATGCATGATTTCAAGCCACATTTGAGAAGTCTATTATATCCAATTCATTCCTAAGCTTACAAAAACGGGATTCATCTAGTGGTTTGGTAAAGATATCTGCTAATTGATCTTCGTTCTTATGTGGCTAATGACAATGTCACCTTTGCCAACATGATCTCTTAGAAAGTGGTGGCGAATATCAATGTGCTTGGTTCTAGAGTGTTGGACTGGATTGTTGGCAATTTTGACGGCGCTATCATTGTCACAAAGAAGAGGGACATTAGGCGAGGTTTTACGTCTAAATCCTCACTTCGCTCGCGAATTTTCCGAGTTGACGATCATCTCAGGGGGATGCAGAAATAGTGCTTCAGGATCGAAAATCGATTTTACGGTATAGGCGCTTATGACCTCCCCCTCTATGCCTTGCGGTAATGATTCCTCTGGAATTACGACCTTTACCACAACGGTGCCGTCCATGGATCAAATTATTTCGTGGATTGGATTTCACTTGCCTGTCTACGGTTCCCTTGCGTGTGCTCGGGATAGGTGTTTTGTATAAATAGGAAAAGACGTTTTCTTGCTTGAATGGACACGTTCCTGAAGCTTTGTAAGTATAAGTAGCCGCTATTTGTCAGTACGGGTTTAGCTTATGACGTGTTTGGAAGTCCTCGGCGAGCCTGTTGACAATTTGGGTCCTGTCGATACTAGTGCAACATTCCCTATTCATAGATCCGCCGTTTTGAGCTAACCTATGAGGCGGCGTTTTTTCAGCTACGTCTGCTTACGCTCCAGTTGTCCTTTGAGAATTCTATTCCATAATCAAGCAAGGTTTGCCTCATCCAAAGTAATTGCGCACAGCAACTACCCGCGGATACATATTCTGCCTCAGCGGTGGAAAGGGCAACGGAGTTTTGTTTCTTAGAGGCCCAAGAAACAAGAGACCTCCCAAGGAATTGACAGCCTCCAGAAGTGCTTTTACGATCAACTTTGCAACCGGCATAATCCGAATCGGAATAGCCAATTAGCTCAAATTTAGCACCTTTGGGGTACCACAAGCCTATATGGATGGAATGTTTTAAATATCTTAGAATTCTCTTAACCGCCATCAAATGACAATCTTTTGGTGCGGCTTGAAATCTAGCACACATGCAAACACTAAACATGATATCGGGCCTAGATGCGGTAAGATAGAGCAAACTACCAATCATGGATCTATATAATTTTTGATCTACCGGTTTACCTCCCTCATTTAGGTCGAGATGTCCGTTGGTCGCCATAGGGGTCTTGATAGGCTTTGCTTCCATCAATCCGAACCTTTTGAGAAGATCATGAATATACTTCGTTTGGCTCACAAAGGTTCCATTCTTGAGTTGCTTGACTTGAAGTCCAAGGAAGAAACTCAATTCTCCTATCATGGACATCTCAAATTCCCTAGACATCATATCACCAAAAACTTTGCACAATTCTTCATTAGTAGAACCGAATATAATATCATCGACATAAATTTGACAGACAAAGAAATCATCATTAATTATTGTTGTAAACAAGGTAGTGTCGACTTTACCAATTTTAAAACCCTTTGAGAGGAGAAAATCTCTCAATCTTTCATACCAAGCTCTAGGAGCTTGTTTTAGACCATAGAGAGCTTTTGAGAGTTTATAAACATGATTAGGATTTTTAGGATTCTCAAAGCCGGGTGGTTGTTCAACAAAAACTAGTTCGGCTATTTCGCCATTCAAGAAAGCACTTTTCACATCCATTTGATATAACTTAATATCAAAACATGAAGCAAAAGCAAGTAAGATGCGAATAGCTTCTAGTCTAGCAACGGGAGCAAAGGTTTCACCAAAATCCAAACCTTCGACTTGAGTGAATCCTTGTGCTACCAATCTTGCCTTGTTTCTCACGACCAACCCGTTTTCATCTTGCTTGTTCCTAAAAACCCACTTTGTTCCAATTACGTTGTGCTCCTTGGGTCTCTCCACCAATGTCCAAACTTTGTTTCTTTCAAAGTTGTTGAGCTCTTCATGCATAGCATTTACCCAATCCGGGTCATTTAGAGCTTCATCTACATGTTTAGGTTCAATAGAAGAAACAAACGAGTAATGTTCACAAATAGAAGCAACACGAGATCTAGTTTGAACACCCTTACTAATGTCACCCTAGACTTGATCAATTGGGTGATCTTTTGCGGTGGCATTGTGAACTTTGGATGGAATAGTAGAGGATTGATCTTTGGCTTCATCTTCATCAAGTTGAGTCAAATTTTGCGTAGCGGAAGTAGAAGCTTCAACTTGAGTGGAGGATGGAAGTTCATCATCTTCTTTAGGCTTGATGTCACCAATTGACATTTTCTTCATTGCCCTTATCAAGCCTTCATCACCTACATCATCCAAATTCTCGTGCCCCTCTTGGGACCCATTAGTTTCATCAAATTGAACATCTGAGGTTTCTTCAACAATACCTTTGTTCTTGTTATACACTCGGTATGCCTTGCTATTTGATGCATATCCAAGAAGAAATCCTTCATCACAACGACTTTCAAACTTGGTTAGTCTAACACCTTTTTTATAAATATAGCATTTGCAACCAAAACTCGAAAGTAAGCAATATTTGGTTTTCGTCCAATTAAGAGTTCATATGGAGTCTTTTTCAAAAGACGATGTAAATAAAGATGATTAGAAGCATGGCAAGAAGTGTTTATAGCTTCCGCCCAAAAAGAGTCGGAGACACTATACTCATCAAGCATAGTTCTAGCCATCTCAATAAGGGTCCTATTCTTTCTTTCCACAACACCATTTTGTTGTGGTGAATAGGTGGCGGAAAGCTCATGTTTAATGCCGAGATCATCACAATAATCCTCAATATTTGTATTTTTAAACTCGGATCCATTGTCACTCCTTACTTTTACAATAGAAAAGTTAAATTCGTTTTGAACTCGTTTTGCAAACTTTTTGAAAATCTCGGAGGTCTTAGCTTTGTCATGTAAAAAGAAGACCCAAGTAAATCTTGAGAAATCATCCACAATAACAAGACAAAAACTATTTCCACCGATGCTTTTGTAAGTTGTCGGACCAAATAAATCAATATGCAAAAGCTCCAAAGGTCTAGAAGTGGACATGATGCTTTTGCTAGGATGAGAGCAAGCAACTTGCCTCCCCGCTTGACAAGCACTACAAAGTTTATCTTTTTCAAATTTTATATCTTTCAACCCAACAACCAAATCTCTTTTTGCAAGTTTGTTTAGTTGATTCATTCCCACATGAGCAAGCCTTCTATGCCAAAGCCAACCCAATGAAGTTTTGCAACCAAACAAGTTTTCAAATTCGCTTCATTTGAAGAAAGATCCACCAAATAGAGATTTCCAAAACGAAAACCTTTGAAAACTAAAGAGTTATCATGGATACTTGTTACAAATACTTTTTGAGGATTAAATGTGCATGAAAGGCCTAAATCACATAGTTGAGCAATGGACAATAAGTTGAAATTTAATGACTTAACTAGTGAAACATTTGAAATGGAGAAATCATTTGAGATAGCAATTTTACCTAGACCCATTACCTTTCCTTTACTATTGTCACCGAAGGTCACTCTTTCTTGATCTTTAGCACCAACTTCAAACGATGTGAACATTTTCCTATCACCGGTCATATGTTGAGTGCACCCACTATCAAGCACCCAATGTGATCCTCCGGTGTGGTAGTTTACCTACAAAAGATCAAGCCCTTTTAGGTACCCAAATCTTTTTGGGTCCTTGTAGGTTAGTTATCAAGGCCTTTGGCACCCAAATAGATTTCTTCTTTTCTCCTAAATAGGAGTGCCCAAAAACTTAGCATGAATAGAGCCATCATTAGATCTCTTTAGCATGTAATGAGAATCAAATACATCATTTTTAGGAATATTGTTTATGTGGCATTCACCAATTATGTGACCAACTTTTCGACATTTATTACAAAATTTTCCATTTCTCTTAACAAACCTTGGGGCTTGGTAGGAAGGCTTTTTGCCCTTCTTGGGAACAAAACCAAGTCCCTCCTTGTTGAAAGTGCATCTTTGTTGGCTTAAAATTTCATCAAGAGTATTTTTACCTTTGAAGCATCTTTCCAAACTCTTACTTAGTTTGGCAACTTGCTCCTTGAGCTCATGATTTTCAACAATCAACAATGAATTTGATGGAGATGATTTATTTGTTGAACATGAAGCAATATCAAGAGTGGATGAGCATGGCATAGCAAGTAAGTCATCACATGAGGTTGATATGCTAGTCTTTGTAGGAATGCAATTTTCAACATTTAGACATGCATCATCAAAAATATCACATGTGACCCCTACATCTACTTTTGGCCTAATGAGTGTAGAGGCAATAAGTGCTTCATGAGCTTCCTCAAGCTTCTCATGAGAGACCAAAAGCATCATATGAGAACTTTTCAACTCCTCATATTTAGCCGTTAAGGACTCATGATCTTTCTTGAGAGCCTTAAATTTGACTCTTTCTTTGCCACTTAACTCATTCAGCTCCTCAAGCATTTGTGCAAGATCATCATAAGATAATTCATCATCACTATCATTTTGTTCATTAACACAAGTAGATGTTACCTTAGTACTTCCTTTTGCCATGAGACAAAAAGGAGAGTATAGTGATGAAGCTTCCGTGATTGCGATTCCCGCCATGTTCTTCTTTCTTGAGTTTGACTCACCACCGGAGTCGGAGCTTGAAGAAGAATCGGAGCTATCTTCATTCGAATCTCATTCTCCCACAAATGCTTCATTTTTACCCTTTTTCTTGTTCAACTTCTTGAAGAGATTTTTCTTTCCATTCTTCTCTTTGTTCTTCTTTTGAGATTTATCATCTTCGCTTTCTTGTTTGTTCGGGCATCTTGAGGCAAAATGACCCTTCTCATTACACTCGAAACATCTTACATTCTTGAGGTTTCTTTTGGTTGACTTCTTGTCACCATTGTTCTTGAATGAGCTTGAATAACTTCCTCTCTTTTTCATAAACCGGTTGAACTTTCTCACAAAGAGAGCCATTTCTTCATCTTCGGTATCGCCATCACAAGAGGTGTCTTCTTCTTCTTCACATTTCTTTTCAACCTTGGCCTTCAAGGCAATATTCTTCTTCTTGGATGAGGAGTGATCTTCGGTGCTTCCTTCAACTCTCTTGTTTTTGTAAATCTCATTTGTGTTGATAGTTCCCAAAAGTGTTGTGGGTGTCAAACTTGACATATCCGAGTTGATGAGGAAAGTCACCAACGTGTCATATTTCTCGGGCAAAGCTCTCAACATCTTTTGAGCAACTTCCAACTCCGTGTACTTCACTCCAACACCCTTGAGATCATTGACAATCACATTGAGTCTTGCATACATCTCATTGACACTTTCATTTGGCAACATGGTGAATGTTTCATAGTTGATCTTTAGGTAGTGCGACTTGGCATTCTTCACACTTGTTGTTCCATCATGTATATCTTGAAGAGTGGTCCAAATGTCGTGTGCCGTTGAAATATTGCTTATCCTATTGAACTCTTCGGCACACAAACAATTGAACAAAGCATTTGTAGCTTGAGCATCAAGTTGCATATCCTTTTTGTTTTGATAGGTTAGATTCATCTTGTCTTCAACTTCAAAACCTAACTCAACAATACGCCAAATTTCAAAGCTCATGGCTTTGAGGTGAGCAGCCATACGAACTTTCCAAATAGAATAGTTAGTGCCATCAAAGTAAGGACCTTTGCCTATGTTGTGAACCACCTCGTCAGACATCTTCTCTCTAGGCGGTAAAGCCTAACTTGAGAGACCAAGCTCTGATACCACTTGTAGGATCGATGTACCGACTAGAGGGGGGTGAATAGGCAGTTTTTAAAACTAATTCGATTTTAGTTAAACAATGATCAAGGTCCTAAGACAATGGTAGCAAACCGCTAGAACAGGTATATTACTCTAGAAAAGTAAGCTTGCACAAATAAACTTGCTCGAAGATAAAGGGACAAGAGACAACCGAATTTTATCCCGAGGTTCGGAAATTTGCCAATTTCCTACGTCCTCGTTGAGGCGAGTTTCACTTGACCGCTCTCTTCACCAAGCCTCGGATTTCTCAAAGAGAAATTTGCTTGAAGATGAGCCGGCACCGGAAGTGCAACTCTCGGGCCTCGATCACTAGTGGTAGCTCTTCTCCACTCCGGATAGGTGAGCTCCAACCTTCACAACCTCCCGGGTCTCCTCCACAACCTTCTAGGAGAGATCACCGGTTTCTTCTCCAAGCCGTCTAGGAGATGGCAATCTCCAAGAGTAACAAGCTGCAATCAAAGCTAGGAGAAGAGGATCAAGTGCCAAAATGCCAATGCAATGCAATTCACTCAATCACTTGATCACTCCTTTTTCTTCCCAACCTCACTAGTGCTCAAATTAGTGCTTGATGGTGGGAGAGACTCTCTTGTGCTCAAGAATGCTTAAATGGATGCCAAAAGTCTAGCAAAGGAGCTTTAGCAAGGGTTTATATAGCCACACACCCAAAAACTAGTCGTTACACAAGTTAGGTGGCTCTCTGCGCATTGTCGGTCTGACCGCCCATCTTGGGCCGGTCTGACCGACCTCAACTGCAACGGCTAGAAAACTAGCCGTTTACTGATGTGACAGGACGCCTCGGTCTGACCGGCCATGCTGGCCCGGTCGGACCGGCCCTACCCGGTCTGACCGGCCATCGGCTCGGTCGGACCGATAGTGCTCCCGTCGGCTCTGTAAACCATCAGTTTTCCAACGCGCGCAACCCGGTCGGACCGGCCCCCTGGCCGGTCGGACCGCCCAACTCCAGCTGGTCGGACCGGACCCACATGGTCGGTCAGACCGCCAGGGTCAGACAACTCCAACAAAACGCTGCAATATGTTTTTCAAAGAATTTGCCAAAATAGCAACTTTTGCAACAATCACACATGATCAAAGACTATATGCAATGCAAATTGGCACTTGAAAATCAACTCATAACCAAGATGCAACCCCTCTTTATAGTACGGCAAAAACAAAATTTAAACCTAGCCTAATTGATCGCTCCAAAACACCTTGATCAATTTCTAGATTCCTTCAAACCTTTTGCCGTAGCCTTTAAACGTCCAGATCTTCGGGTTTCCATCTTGTGCTCCATTTGCGCGGGACCTACTCATTTCCTTCACACTTAAGAAAAATATTAGTCCTCAAAACGCATGTTTATCATTAATTACCAAAACTCACATAGGGCCGAGATCTTCAGTCGCGCCCTCGCCAGCGAGTAAAGCCCTCCTCGGCTTTCCTTGCATGCGACGCCCGTTAACCCTCGCCGGCACACCTATTTAAGCCCCCTGGCCACCCGCACTTGATCCCCTACGCCCACTCGCCTCGAGCAATATCAGAACGCCCTCCATTCGGCTTTTAGAGCAACACCGCCGCCCGTCCTCCAGCCGTCGATCGCCATCGCCGGAGTCCCCCTCAATCCTCGTCGACCGCACCTCTGCGACCGCAAGGACCACCCCAACCTCGGCCACACCTTCGCTGGCCAAGGAGATCGCCGGATCACCATCGCCGTCGCGTACCCGAGGAACCCACCGCGTCTACCCTCGCCGTCGACCGCGCTCCGTCGACCCCTCGCCTCGCCTAAGGTACCGTCGTGACCGCCGTAGTGTCCTCTTTCCATTTCTAGGCTTAGCTAGGGCCGCCGTCGCTCGCCGTGGCCCCTGGCCCGCTCGCCGTCGTCGGAGAAGATGACCGGCATGGGTCGAGTACCCGTGGCGTGTCAGATTCCATCCCGACCGCACGATCACGATCGAGCGACGCTAGTCACTCCACGTGCACGATCTAATCCGCACCGTCGGATCTGGTCAAAGCGGTACGTTTTAATCTCGCGCGTTCATTTCCATTTAAAACCCGCGATCGATCTCGTGCGTCCACGTGGTACCCTTTCACGCGTTTTAATCCTGGCCGTCCGTTATCACTTAAGCGCCCGCCTCGCCTGCGCACGTTGGATCTAGATCCAACGGTCCGGATTGATCCGGCGCACGCGCACAGTGCGCGGGTTCACCGTGGGCCTGGCTCACCGTGGACCCGAGGGTTTTAAGTTTGAAAATAAATTCCAGAAATGCTTTTAAACTTGTAAAATTCATATCTGGCGCATTTGAACTCTAAAAATTGTCATTTCAATTTCAGAAAATTCATAATATTATTCTCTACACATTAGTTCAATAAAAACAATATGTTACTTTAGACTTTTTCATGTTTATTTAAAAAGGTATTCAAATACCCTTAGGGCAAAAATGTCATTTCATTATTTAAATTTCATTATAGTTTATATTTATTTTCTTTCTGTTCATATATTGAATACCACTACATTGACCATGAACCTCTCATTTTAAATTGATTAGAATGTTTAAAATGAGATTACTCACATTTAAAACCTTTTTTAGAACAACACCTCATTTAATTCCTTTTAATTATTTATAAAATTAATTTCAGAACCTTAACAACTTGATTTTTCCTTAAATTAAATCAACTTAGACCCATATGCTTGTTGTGTGATTTTATATTGTTTAGATTGGGTGTTGTATTTATTTTATTTTACTTTATTATATTGGGAAGACTACGACGCCACCGAGGAGCCGGAATACTTCCCGGAAGTCCCTCCCTCCCCTTTCGCTGAACAAGGCAAGTCACCAAACCAATTTTTGAGCATATTGAACCCATGTTTCATTAAGCTATTGCTAAAACACATAGGTTATACATGCATTAGTCAAATGGAACCCTTACAATATATTTATTTAGGATCCTCCGACCTTGATGTGCAACCCAAGCCATGCTCTCTAGCCTAAACTCCTTGTCACCATATGATAAATGATATTAGCTAGTGTCCAATGTATTGACACGATTGCTATAGGATTAAAAATGAGTCGTAGCGATTGGTTCTACTATATGATCCCCGTTATTCTCATCTTTGGAATTCTGTCGGTGTTGGAGTTGTGGTTGTGAGTGAATGCATGGTGGGTTATGGGTGCAAGTTAGGGCATTGGTCGGTAGCACCCGGGGCACTATAAGGACCGGTCTGAGGGATCCGTTGCAATACACTTCTGTACTAACTACAAGTCTAATGGGTAAGTCCTAACTAAGGTATGGAGTGTTCCAAACTGAGGCCACCATTTGGAGATGGGTCAAGCAGCACCTGCGGGTGGCTTGTACCGACGTGGCACAAAAGGGGGTGCGACGTTAGCCGGGATGCGGCCCGGCGCGCCGGCGAAACCTAGAGCGGGTGGTTATCGCTTGGAGCATTTCATGCTGAGGTTTTGGCACGAGTTCCCGTGGTATGGGTCATCTCGTTTGGGATGAGTGCGTGCCTTGTGGGTACAGTAGTACATCTCTGATCAGAGTCTTAAATCTTTTCGAAAAGCCGAGCCCACGGTCAAGGGCGGGTTGCGTGACATCCCACAGTTAGATTACTTGAATATGGATGTGCATGTTGGTTGACATGTAAGGATTGTTGTGCGAGGAGGTAAAACGTACTCCTCGAGTTAGATGATGTTGTTGATGCTCATGTTCACTTTTCCGCATGATTAAATTTGACTACACTAAATGCAATAACTGAAAATGTACTTTTCTGCACTGTTAGCCATTACCCTTCCTTGTTTATTATCCTGCATTATTACTTGCATTTGCGGTGGCTTGTTGAGTACTTTTTGTACTCATACCCGTTGGACCCCACAGAGGATGCCTACTATGAAGACGGTCTGGAGTAGCGACCCAGTCAAGAGAAGATCCTGAAGAAGGCGTTCGTCATGCTATTTACTTTTATTATTATTTTCATTTCAACTCTGATGTAATAAATATGGTCTATGTGCCATGAATACTGTCGTATGTACGTTGTCGCATGATGAACCTCTTGTACTATTGTTTTTCTTATGAAATTCAATAATGTTCTAATTTCGGTAAATCGGGGCCCCACAAGATGGTATCAGAGCCGACTTGACTGTAGGAACCAAACAGACCCGCCTAGCCATTAGCTGCAGAAAATTATTTCTCGAAAACATACTTTATAAACTTTGTTCCTCCCCTCACTTTTTCTTCAACCTGCTGTTTTGTAGATGCCTGTCTACCAAGTCCACAGCTACTGTCGCCACTTCGAGGGCTTCGTCAGGGAGCTCCGGATGATGCTCACATTCCTCGGGTTCCTCTTCGAGCCCAAATTCCAAGGAGTGTACTTGGAGGAGTTTGCCGGACCCTGCGACATCTCCCTCACCGTCCACGGCTCCGGAGAGCATCTGCCGTCCTACACCACCGCACTTGGAGGCCCGACGTTCGACATCACGTGCCAACGAGTCGCTCTCCAGGCCCTTATGGAGCTGAGGATGATCTATGACGATCGTCTTCAGAACTCGTCTTTTCGGCTTATGCCGAAACGCACTCCCGATGCCTACCGTAGCATCTACCTCGGAGTTCACTCCGTGCGTGATCCGGTCATGGCCCGGCAGTCGCATCTTCTATAGGCTATGGACGACCTCCATACTGAGGCGGTGCTCGACGCCGATGAGCACCATGAGGCGGTTGAGTTTCTTCGTGAAGAGACGAAGAACTTGATCCAGCAGAACGGCGAGCTACAGCGCAAGATCATGCAGCTGCAGAAGGACATCGCCGAGATGGTTCCTCTCCTCCCTAGGAAGAGGAAGCCCATCCGTGAGCCCGTCCCTCGCCCCAAGCGGATCCCACCTCACCCCTCCACCGCCGGACCGTCTACAGCCAGCGCCCCTGCACCACGCCTTGGCCTCGTCTCCGACCCCATCATCGAGAATTTTCTCGAGCCCACCGTCCCTCGGGAGTCGCGTACTCGTGGTTCCGAGAGCACGGAGACCGCCTCCGGTGGCGAGTAGACGTTTGATAGTCGCTATCCACAACGAGTGTGTTGTGGGTAAAATAAAAGCTTGATTGTAATGAACAATTTTTACCACTTTATATATATGCCTGAGCCTTACGAGGTATTTTTGATTGTGTTATTGTCCACATCTTTATGCCTTATAACCTCGTGTATTCAGAAGATGACCGACCACCAGAACACCGGCTCCAACAACGGTGAACGAGGGAAGCCGTGATGCGCCCGAGGGTGTTGTACCCAACTGGGGTGCAACGGGCCCGCGACAGTCTGGGTCGCCATCCGCCAACCATCCTACTTTGGCGGAGATGATGGCGAATCAGAACCAGCTGATCACCGCCCTCCTCACCCAGATGCAGCACAACAAGCTCAGTTGGACCGTCTGCAGAATGGGGAACCCGCCCCTCGCGCACCAGCACCCGCACCCGCTCCACAACTCTCGGAGTTTCTGCGCGTGCGTCCGCCCATCTTCTCAAGCACCACCAACCCCATGGAGGCCGGAGATTGGCTCCGCACCATTGGAAAGAAGCTTGATCTCCTCCCCTGCACCGACCGGGAGCGAGTGGCCTTCGCCACTCACCAGCTCCAGGGTCCCGCCGCCGAATGGTGGAACAACTACCGTGAGTCCCAGCTTGAGGACCACGTGGTGACCTGGGCGGAGTTCACCATCGCCTTCCGTGCCGCCCACGTCCCCGCCGGAGTCATCGCGGTGAAACAGCAGGAGTTTCGCGACCTGCAGTAGGCAGTCGGACTGTCATGGAGTACCTCCATGAGTTCAACCACCTCGCCCGCTACGCGCCGGAAGAGGTGCGGACCGATGCCCTCCTCCAGGCTAAGTTCCTCCAGGGACTTAAGGATGAGCTGTACATCCAGCTCGTCGCCACCGACTACGTCGACTTCCAACGGCTAGTCAATAAAGCGCTCATCCAAGAGACTGAGCAGAACAAGTTGGACCTCAAGAAGAGAAAGATGATCGCCTTCAAGCATCAGCAGGCAAACTCTAGGAGGCCCCGCTTCGTCCCTCCGCCACCAGCGCCCACCTACCATCCTCGGCCCGCCTACAGACCACCTCACGCCACCGGTGGATCCAACGCCGGGCATCCTCGCCCCGCTCCACCAGCTCTGGCCGCTCAGCCGACACTAGCCGCCAAGGCCCTGATCTTGAAGGATCGCCAAGGGAGTCCGGTTGTCTACTTCAACTGCCGCAAGGAAGGGCACTACTCGCACCAGTGTCCTCACCCCAAGCAGCCCCAAGGCGCAGCACCCAACCAGGCGGTACATGCCCGCGTCAACCACATCAACGCGGAGGAAGCTCAGGAGGCTCCCGAAGTCGTACTCGGTACGTTTGCCGTAGATTCCGTACCAGCTACGATTTTATTTCACTCTGGAGCAACACACACTTTCATCTCGAAAGATTTTGTGAAAATCAACGAATTGGGCGTACTCCCTCTATCCGTCCCCATGGTGATTTCCACTCCCGGCAATAGAACCTTATCCCGCTTATACAGCCCTAAGGTTCAGATAGAGATCCAAGGAGTATTGTTCCGAGCCAAGCCAGTTCTCATAAAGTGCACCGGACTCGACCTCATCCTAGGAATGGATTGGTTGATGAAGCACAAGGGAGTGATCGAATGTGCCAACAAGTCCGTCACAGTGTCCAACCCTGAAGGCAAAGCCGTCTCCTTTCGGATGACCAGTCGCAAGCCACTCGAAGCGTCCCTCCACTCGCTAGCTCTTGATGAAGTACCCATAGTCAAGGAGTTCATAGATGTCTTCCCTGAAGACCTACCAGGAATGCCTCCCAAGCGGGACATCGAATTCAGAATCGAACTTGTCCCCACGACCACTCCAATCTCCAAGCGTCCATACCGGATGGCCGCCAATGAACTAGCCGAAGTCAAGAGCAACATCGAAGACCTAGAGCAGAAAGGGTATATTCGAACAAGTACCTCACCCTGGGGTGCACCGGTCATTTTGTCATGAAGAAGGACAAGACCAAGAGGATGTGCGTAGACTATAGAGCCCTGAATGACGTAACTATCAAGAACAAGTACCCATTGCCTCGGATCGACGACCTGTTTGATCAACTAAAGGGATCCTCGGTGTTTTCCAAGATTGACCTCAGGTCAGGTTATCACCAATTGAGGATTAGAGAAGAGGACATACCCAAGACTGCCTTCACCTCCCGCTATGGACTCTACGAGTATATTGTGATGTCATTCGGACTCACGAATGCCCCGACCTTTTTCATGAACATGATGAACAATGTATTCATGGAGTTCTTGGACAAGTTCATCGTGGTATTCATCGACGATATCCTCGTTTACTCCAAGACCAAGGAAGAACCTTCAAGAGGAACTCGGCACCTGGCTGAACTTTAGCACCACCTATCATCCACAGACCGATGGTCAAACCGAAAGGGTCAACCAGATATTGGAAGATATGCTTAGAGCTTGTGCTCTAGACTTTGGCGGAATGTGGGACAAGAACCTACCCTATGCAGAGTTCTCCTACAACAACAGCTATCAAGCCAGCCTGCAAATGTCCTCGTTCGAAGCACTCTACGGACGTAAGTGTAGAACGCCGTTGCTCTGGGATCAAACCGGAGAAATCACAACTGTTTGGGACAGATATATTAAGAGAAGTCGAAGAGAAGGTCAAGGTCATAAGGGATCGATTAAAGATAGCCCAGTCCCGACAGAAGAGGTATGCCGATAACCGTCGAAGAGACCTAACCTTTGAGGAGGGCGATTATGTCTATCTCCGAGTCACTCCCCTCTACGACACTCAAAGGTTCAACATGAAAGGCAAGCTAGCACCCCGCTACGTTGGACCTTTTCAGATCCTCCGACGGCAAGGAGAGGTGGCATATCAACTTGAGCTGCCTCCATCTTTGGCAGGAGTTCATGATGTGTTCCATGTCTCCCAGTTGAAGAAGTGTCTTCGCGTACCCACCGAGCAAGCTGATCTCCAACAGCCAACATCCAAGAAGACTTGACCTACATAGAGAAACCCAGCAAGATCTTGGAAACCAAGGAAAGGGTAACTAGGAGTCGTGTAGTTCGCTTCTGCAAGGTTCAGTGGGACAACCACCCGCCGAAGAAGCTACATGGGAAAAGGAAGACGAACTAAAAGCCCAATACCCCGAGTTGTTCGAGTAACGTTCCAATCTCGAGGACGAGATTCTTTGTAAGGGGGATAGGTTTGTAACACCCCAAATTTCCAAAACAATAAAAATATTATTTAATTCAATTTCCTAAATTTTATATTTCCGAAAATACCTTTAATACCCTTTTATACCCTTTTGAGCTACAACATAGAGTTAATAACCAAATCAGGAGCTGAAAATTTTGTATAAACTCCCAAGGCCAAGATATATTTTTGAGAATTTTTACAAATTTGTATCCACTTTGGAAATGCCCCAAAAGATTTAATCTATTTTCTGTAATTATTTTAAATCGGAAAACCTTTGAAAACAGTAATGGGCTTCCCCCTCCCTTCTCTCTCTCCCGGCCGGCCCAGCCCACTCCCTTCCGCGCGCTCGGACTGACACCCGGGTCCCGCCTGTCAGCGAGCCCTCCCCTCTTCGCGCGCGCGCCCGACACCTCGGCCCCACCCATCAGCTCTCTCCCTCGCGCACCCGCGCCCGCTGGCCAGTGGCCCCCGCCTGTCAGCTTCGTCATCAACCTCGCGCCAACCCCCCCTAATTCCGCCGGCCGAGAACCTCGCCTCGGATCCGCTCGCCGGCTCCCCTTCCGTTAAAACCGACCCCGGCATTGAATTCCCCGAGGCCCGCCGGTCATTTAAGCGCGTTAAGGCACGCGTTTAAGCCTCCGGATCACGTTTACGCGCATGGCTGCGCCCTCGCCGGCGAGTAAAGCCCTCCTCGGCTTTCCTTGCATGTGACGCCCGTTAACCCTCGCCGGCACACCTATTTAAGCCCCCTGGCCACCCGCACTTGATCCCCTACGCCACTCGCCTCGAGCACAATCAGAACGCCCTCTATTCGGCTTTTAGCGCAACACCGCCCGCCCGTCCTCCAGCCGTCGATCACCATCGCCGGAGTCCCCCTCAATCCTCGTCGACCGCACCTCTGCGACCGCAAGGACCGCCCCAACCTCGGCCACACCTTCGCTGGCCAAGGAGATCGCCGGATCACCATCGCCGTCGCGTACCCGAGGAACCCACCGCGTCTACCCTCGCCGCCGACCGCGCTCCGTCGACCCCTCGCCTCGCCTAAGGTACCGTCGTGACCGCCATAGTGTCCTCTTTCCATTTCTAGGCTTAGCTAGGGCCGCCGTCGCTCGCCGTGGCCCCTGGCCCGCTCGCCGTGCCGTGTCAGATTCCATCCCGACCGCACGATCACGATCGAGCGGCGCTAGTCACTCCACGTGCACGATCTAATCCGCACCGTCGGATCTGGTCAAAGCAGTACGTTTTAATCTCGCGCGTTCATTTCCATTTAAAACCCGCGATCGATCCTCGTGCGTCCACGTGGTACCCTTTCGCGCGTTTTAATCCTGGCCGTCCGTTATCACTTAAGCGCCCCGCCTCGCCTGTGCACGTGGATCTGGATCCAACGGTCCAGATTGATTCGGCGCACGCGCACAGTGCACGGGTTCACCGTGGGCCATGCTCACCGTGGACCCGAGGGTTTTAAGTTTGAAAATAAATTCCAGAAATGCTTTTAAACTTGTAAATTCATATCTGGCGCATTTGAACTCTAAAAAATTGTCATTTCAATTTCAGAAAATTCATAATATTATTCTCTACACATTAGTTCAATAAAAACAATATGTTACTTTAGACTTTTTCATGTTTATTTAAAAAGGTATTCAAATACCCTTAGGGCAAAAATGTAATTTTCATTATTTAAATTTCATTATAGTTTATATTTATTTCTTTCTGTTCATATTGAATACCACTACATTGACCATGAACCTCTCAGTTTAAATGATTAGAATGTTTAAAATGAGATTACTCACATTTAAAACCTTTTTTTAGAACACCACCTCATTTTAATTCCTTTAATTGTTTATAAAATGAATTTCAGAACCTTAACAACTTGATTTTTCCTTAAATTAAATCACTTAGACCCATATGCTTGTTGTGTGATTTTATATTGTTTAGATTGGTGTTGTATTTATTTTATTTTACTTTATTATATTGGGAAGACTACGACGCCACTGAGGAGCTGAAATACTTCCCGGAAGTCCCTCCCTCGCCTTTCGCTGAACAAGGCAAGTCACCAAACCAATTTTGAGCATATTGAACCCATGTTTCATTAAGCTATTGCTAAAACACATAGGTATACATGCATTAGTCAAATGGAACCCTTACAATATATTTATTTAGGATCCCCCGACCTTGATGTGCAACCCAAGCCATGCTCTCTAGCCTAAACTCCTTGTCACCATATGATAAATGATATTAGCTAGTGTCCAATGTATTTACACGATTGCTATAGGATTAAAAATGAGTCGTAGCGATTGGTTCTACTATATGATCCCCGTTATTCTCATCTTTGGAATTATGTCGGTGTTGGAGTTGTGGTTGTGAGTGAATGCATGGTGGCTTCCGGGTGCAAGCTAGGGCATTGGTCGGTAGCACCCGGGGCACTATAAGGACCGGTCTGAGGGATCCGTTGCAATACACTTCCATACTAACCACAAGTCTAATGGGTAAGTCCTAACTAAGGTATAGAGTGTTCCAAACCGAGGCCACCATTTGGAGATGGGTCAAGCAGCACCTTCGAGTGGCTTGTATCGACGTGGCGCAAAAGGGGGTGCGACGTTAGCCGGGATGCGCCCGGCACGCCGGCGAAACCTAGAGCGGGTGGTTATCGCTTGGAGCATTTCATGCTGAGGTTTTGGCACGAGTTCCCGTGGTATGGTCATCTCGTTTGGGATGAGTGCGTGCCTTGTGGTTACAGTAGTACATCTCTGATCAGAGTCTTAAATCTTTTCGAAAAGCCGAGCCCACGGTCAAGGGCGGGTTGCGTGACATCCCACAGTTAGATTACTTGATATGGATGTGCATGTTGGTTGACATGTAAGGACTGTTGTGCGAGGAGGTAAAACGTACTCCTCGAGTTAGATGATGTTGTTGATGCTCATGTTTACTTTTCCGCATGATTAAATTTGACTACACTAAATGCAATAACTGAAAATGTACTTTTCTGCACTGTTAGCCATTACCCTTCCTTGTTTATTATCCTGCATTATTACTTGCATTTGCGGTGGCTTGTTGAGTACTTTTGTACTCATACCCGTTGGACCCCACAGAGGATGCCTACTATGAAGACGGGTCTGGAGTAGCGACCCAGTCAAGAGAAGATCCTGAAGAGGCGTTCGTCATGCTATTTACTTTTATTATTATTTTCATTTCAACTCTGATGTAATAATATGGTCTACTGCCATGAATACTGTCGTATGTATGTAGTCGCATGATGACCTCTTGTACTATTGTTTTTCTTATGAAATTCAATAATGTTCTGATTTCGGTAAATCGGGGCCCCACACGGCCATTCTATATGGTCGCTTGTAGATGGGAGTGGTTCCGGGTACCAGTCAATTCGGAACTCAATATCCCTCTTGGGTGCATTCCTGGTAAAATCCTCTGGAAAAACGTCTAGGTACTCGCAGACTACCGGTATCTCCTCCAAGGTAATCTGGTGCAGCCTTGGTCTTCCGAACTTCAGGCTCGGCATCTGAAATGTGACGGCAGTCCCTTCTTCCTGGTCACAGTTACTTGTCTCCGGGCACATCTTATCACTCCTTGGTGTTTATTGAGCCAATCCATTCCTAGAATGAGATCCAAGTCTTGGCATTCTATTAGGGATGGGGTCGGCCCAAAATTTTGTGCCTTGGATTATCTACCATACCCTGGGACTATCGGAATGGGCGAGAGTTTGTTTGCCAGGGGTGGCTATTAATACGGGTCTTGGTAGTTCACTTATGTCCAGATCATTCTTTTCCACAAAAGTCGTTGATATAAAGGAGTGCGTAGCTCCAGTGTCAAATAAAACTACTGCAAGGGCTGAATGTACCATGAACATACCCATGACGATCTCTGGTGCGGCCTGGCTTCTTCTGCGGTGACGTGGTTGACGGGGCGCGGATGGCGGGGTTCGTCGTGATTCCTTGTGCGCGCTTGGGGTGGGGGCACTGGTGGGAGTAATGTCCCTCCTTGCGGCAGTTGAAGCACACCACGGGCTTGTCGTGCTTGTCGCGCAGAATCTCCGCCTTCTTGGCCAGGGCGGTTGGGGCGGCTGGTGTGGCGGGAGCGGGCGGGATTGTCCGGCTCCGGCGTTGGCGGCGGGTGGTGCTGGACGATACAACCGGGCGGGGGTGGTATTGTGGCGCTGGTGGAGGAGGTATGAAACGGGGCCTCTGTGCCATGCCTTGATTCTGCCTGAAGGCAATCATTCTCTTCTTTTTTAGGTCGACCTTATTCTGCTGGGTGTCCTTAATGATAGCTTTATTCACCAACTTTTGAAAGTTGGCGTAATCCCCGGAAATGAGCTGAAGGGACAGCTCATCCTTCAGTCCCCGGAGGAACTTGGACTATCTGGTCGCATTGGTACGGACCTCCTGGGGCACGTACCAGGCCAACCTGTTGAATTCATGCAGGTACTCGGTGACGGTCCTGCTCCCTTGTTGCAGGTCTTGAAACTCCTGCTGCTTCTGAGCGATGATGTCGTCGGGGACATGGGCTGCTCGGAAGGCAGCCGAGAACTCCGCCCAAGTATGGACGTGTCCCTCAGGCAAGGTCTCGCGCAGGTTGTCCACCATTCTGCGGCGGGACCCTGGAGCTGGTGGGCGGCGAAAGCCACCCTCTCCTGCTCAGTGCAGGTCAAGAGGTCGAGCTTCTTCCCGATGGTTATCAACCAATCCCCAGCCTCCATGGGTTGGTGGTGCTCGAGAAGGGTGGTTGGGCGGACTCGGAGGAACTCTGAGAGCTGTGAGGCGAGAGCGGGAGCTGGAGTGGTGGGGCGAGGCATCTCGGGCTGTTGATGGAGACGGAAGAACTGAGCCTGCTGCTCTTGCATCTGCTGCTGCTACTGTGCATCTGATTCAGTAGGGCAGACACCAACTGATTCTGAGTGGCCATCATCTCGGCCAGGGTGGGGTGGTTGGTGGCCGGGGCCTGTCTTTGCCCGGTTGCTCCCCATTGGGGCAGGTTGTCGTTGTCTCCTCCATTTTGGGGAGCGTCGGAACCTTGGGTGTTCGTCATCCTGAGGTTCCAAAAATAAATAACACTTCTTAGGGGGAATTGATACTAAGCTTTATTTCAAGATGTCGTTCTTGCGATTACATTTATTGTCTTTTATTTTATTCTTTACTCATGCCTTATATTCGACATGAGTGATAATACAATTCAAAACCATTAAAAAGAAAAACAATCAATCGTGATTACTATGTCTATGGCAGCTCAGGGGACGGGCTCGATCACGGGCTCGATGGAGACTGTCTGTGAAGTGGAGCTGGAAGGTCCGGCTGGAGGTGCACTACGGGAAACCTCTTGGGCCTCACGATGGGGATCTGAAGCGATTTCCGCTTGCGAGGCGGAAGGCTGCGATCTCCTCGATATCCTTCTTCAGTTCCTTGAGCTGGTGACGGAGCAGGGTGTTGACTATGGCGCCTTGGCGTAGAAGCTCGTTCTGACGCCTCAACTCCTCTACCCTCGAGGTCAACTGGGGGTTCCTGCTGGACTTGTCGACGAAGCTCAGCATTCTCGTGGTTCAGGTTCTCCGAGGTGTGGCGGTAGAAGTCGATGGTGTCATGCTGGCTATCTACGTTGAGAACAGCCTCTGTGTGGAGGTTGTCCATGGCCTCCAGAATTCGCATGGTGCGGGGCGATGGCGAAGCTGCTCTGTGTAAGGGGGCTGATGTAGATGCTGCGGTGACTCCATGGTGTGCGCATGGGCATGAAGCGGTAGACGGTGTCGCGGACGGTGGCAGTCGTAGACCAGACGAAGCTTGCGAGGGCCTGTAGGGCGGTGCGCTGGCTGGCTACCAAGAAGGTGTGGGCTGTCTGAGGAGAGGGCTGGATGACGATGGTGACCTCACAGTAGCTCTCTTCCTCGTCGGGGAAGACTCCATGGAACATCGGTTCGTGCTCAAATCCGAGGGAAACCGACGAGCATGCGTAGCTCGCGGATGAATCCAGCCTCGTCGCGAAGGGTTCCCGCTCAGGGTACGAACCGACATCTACAAAAGAGAGAAATTTTTGTAAAAAACCTCGGAAGATGAGAGGTACGTAGTTTTGATAAGAAGATATGATTGATATAAATCCTATGGGTCAGGTCTGTTTGGGCTTCCTACAGTTAAGTCGGCTCTGATACCATCTGTCCACCGCCCCGATTTAATAATCAGGACCTTTATTGAAATTCCATAGAAAATCAATAACCAAGACCGTTCATCATGCGACCACGTACAAATACGAGCAATCATTCACGGTTCGTAGACCGTATAATACAAAGTGAATGAGGTGAAGAGAGAACTAATAAATCAAAGGAGGTCCTAGATGAACGCCTCCTTCCAGTCTCGCCTTGACTGGGTTGCTACTCCAGACCTTCATCCTCCTCGTAGTAGATTGGGCTCTGGTAGTGTAAGTCAACGGGGTGAGTACAAATGTACCCAACAAGCCACCGAATGCAAATATAATGCAAAGTAGTACAAGGGGGATAGTGCTAATTTTGCGGAAAAGCATAATTGTAAAGCAATTAAATGTGAGCAAGTTATTAGTACTGAAATGTAAACATGTGTATGCATCATCAACTTACTAACTCGAGGGGTACAGTCATCCCCACCAGTCGCTCAGACAGTCCTTACATGCCATGAATAACTCAACCATTCACACAATAGTAAACTAACTGCGAGTAGTCACACAACCCGCCCTTGACCGTGGGCTCGGCTTTCGAAAAGATAAATTACTCTGATCAGAGATGTACCACTGTACCCACCAGGCACACACTCATCACCTACACCAAAGTGTAATGAGATGACCCATACCACGGGAACTCGTGCCAAAACCTTCCATAATGGTCCTCCCTCGACTCAACAGCACCCTCTTATAGGTTTCATATGGTGTCCCCGACGCGTCGGAGCCCCACCATACCCCCCCTTGAGCCTCGTCGGATACAAGTCACCCCAGGTTGCCCCTTGCCCCCCTCCACTATGGTGCATCGAGTCGGATTGTTCCATACTTTCAGTTAGGACTTACCCATTAGACTTGTGGTTGGTACAGAAGTGCTTTGCAACGGATCCTGCAACCGGTCCTATAGTGCCCCGGAGTGTGACCAACCAATTCCCAAGCTTGCACCCGGAACCCACCATACGTATAACTTAGCCACTCCAACAGAGTCCAGAGACAAGAATAACGGGGGAAATTCATATAACAGAATTCATCTATGTACGACTAATTCTTTTTATCCTATAGCAGTTGTGCCGGTACATGGGCACTAGCTAATAATTTTATAGTATAGTGACAGGAGTTAAGCTCAATAAGCATGGCTTGGGTTTGCCACAAGGGACGGATCTAATAAATATAAGTGTAGTCTTGATATTTGAACTAATGCAATAATATCCTATAGTTATAGCGTAGTTTATAAAACATGGGCTCATGATGATCAACTATTTCCATAGGAGGTTCGATGACTTGCCTTGCTCAGCAAATGGTGATGGGAGACCCTCTGGGATAAACTCCGGCTCCCTCGACGAACTCGTAGTCTTCTCGATACGGAAAAAGTAACACAATCCATTCGATAAAGCATCACAAAACATAAACATACAAGTTTTATGATTTAAATATGTGATTTGATGCTTTATTATACTGAATTATATTCATAACATTAAAGGTTGAGGTTTAGGGGTTTTTCCTAATTTATTTTCCGAATTAATGATTTTAACCCTAAGGGGCTTTTATTCATTTAATCCATAAGATTAGTTTGTGCTAAAGTAACATACTGTTTTTATGGCATTAATGTGTAGAAATAAAATGCTGAATTTAATAAAATTTTGAATGGTGGAAAATTTGGAGTAAAAATGAGCAAGTTATGAATTTTCAAAGTTTAAAACACAATTTCTTCTGGAATTTTATTTAAACTGAAAAAGGGCTCTAGTCCACGGTGAGCCAGGCCCACAGTGGACTGGACCACTGTGCGCGTGGACCGGATCGCCCTGAGCCGTTGGATTTGGATCCGACGATCAAGCGGGAGGTGGGAGGCTTAAGTGAAAACGGACGGCTAAGATTAAATCGTGCGAACCGGTATGACGTTGACCCGATGAATGCCCCAGATTAGGTCAAAGGGGGTTCTAATCCCAAGCCGTTCATCGCAGATCAAGCGGCCGAGAGCCCGTACGGCGAACGGCACGCGTCGGAGAGGGTAACCCACCTTCGTCTCCGGCGATGGTGGGGCTCGGGTTGCGGCTGCGATGGCGGCGACGAGGGCCTAGGGGCCTAGCTCTCGGCGAAAATGGAGAGAGGGGAAAATGGCTGGTCACGATGATACCTTCGGCGGTGACGGAGGGCGACGGACGGCGACTGGCGGTGAGGGGTAGACGAAGGAGGTCTTCGGTGCGCTCGTCGGCGATGGCGATCCGGCGGGATCCACGGCCAACCGAGGAATGGTCGAGGATGGGCGGGTCGACGATGGACTCGACGGTGGCGGTGGCTAGGGCGAAGGGGGCCGGGATCACGACGATCGGTGGCGGAGACGGGGAAGGGGAGAAGAGCCGAAAGCCGAGGGGGAGCACTCTAGAGGTGCTCAGCTCGGGTTTAGGCGGTGTAGCTGAGGGCGGTGGCCGGAGGGGGTTTATATAGGGGGTTCACCGGCGTCTAGATGGAAGGGAACCGAGGGGTTCCCGTGAGATCCGGTGAGGGCTTCCAAGCTTCGGTCATGCTTCCATAATCACGAAAACCGCGTTGGCCATAGAGGAAGGAGGTCGTCGGCGGTCGGGGAAGGTGATCCGAGGCGAATCCAGGCGAACGCGGGTGGCCGGCGGCGAAAAATTGGAAAGTGATCGCCGGGAAAGGAAAGGGGATGGGAGGGATTCCATCGGAGAAGATGGATCCGACAAGTGGCCCCCACCTGTCGGCAGGTAAGTGAATAAGGAAAGCTAGACAGGCGGCTCCGTCGGTCAGAGGGAGAGGGCCGGGCTTAGTGAGGCTCGCGGGTGGGGACGAGTCGGGCGCGGGCGGGAGAGAGAGGAGGGGAGCGGCGCCGATAGGTTGGCCCCACCTATAAGTGACGCACGGCTGGGTTGGGCTGGGCTGGAGGCGAATTCGGGGGGTTGAGGCCCATTAAGATTTTAAATGCTTTTCTGATTTAAAATAATTCCAGTAATTCATTTATTTGATTAAGGGTTGAATCACTGTTGATAAAATTTGTAAAAATTCCTGAAATTATGTTTTGGCCTCTAGTTTATCTCATAAAATTTTCAAGTTCAGATTTTGGATATTCTCCCCTGTTTGGCTTTATTAGGTCTCTTTTATGATTTTCTTCAATATAAAGTTCAGGAAATTTCTTTAATAATATTTTTCTTTTATTTTATTCCTTTTAATTCTTGGGGTGTTACAGAGGGTTAGGCAGGTTAACCAGATATTGGGTACCTGTGTCGTCTGCACTACCCAGGGTGCTGACAATAGCCGACCGGTGAGCGGTTCTATGCCAGACATGGGACCAGTACCGGTATGCTCTAAACGGGCCGACATGAAACTGCTCAGGGGGCGGTGTCTCATGGACTTAACACAAAGCTTTTCGAGTTACAAACACTTTCCTAATCATGACTTTTGCAGTTACGCTTTTGCTTGCCAGAAATCGGCATCACCATAATCATGCCCTTCAAGTCTTCAACAACAATGCACACAGGTTGTGAAGGACGCTATTCGTAGGCCCGCATTCAAGCGAACAAGCTTACTACAAGGAGAAGCTAGGGCAACGAATGAGCAACGCGACGGGTGCTCCACAATATATTTGACTAAAGAACATACCGTTCGGTAAACAATTCTACTTTTTAAATCTTCGATTGTTGAGATTTGTTTGTCATATACTCAAATAGCATCTCTGTTCAGTGAGGATTCCGTGGTTTGCAAACCGTGAGGATGCATATTTCGAATTCTGCAAGATTGGTCTTCATGCTGCATTCAAGAAGACTTCCGAGCAGAAAAGACAATGCCATGGGACCGATCCGAAGCACAGATATGGTGCCGATGGACATATTCGCCACGCTAAACGCATTGTAAGACCTCCTTCTGTCACTCTCTATCTATAGATACATTGTAATATGACTAACTCATTTCTATTGTACAGGGAGCTAAATCTGGCAACGTGCCAAGTGACATAGAGGTGTATACCTCTAGTCACAAAGGAAGCGATCCTAAACAGCCATATGTCTTGTGGTAGCCAGACAGCCACAGACCATTTGGTGAGAGGTTAGCAATGTTAAGAGTTTGCGTAATTTCATTTTCTCCGTCTAATCGGACATGTTGTTTTTGGCAGGCGCAGTATGGTGAACACAATGGTTCGAACTCCATGGAGAAAAACTATGATTGGCTGTCACGCCCCAATTTAATAAATCAGGACCTTTATTTGAAATTCCATAGAAAATCAATAAAAACAAGACGTTCATCATGCGACCACGTACAATACGAGCAATCATTCACGTTTCGTAGACCGTATTAGTACAAAAGTGAATAAAGGTGAAGAGAAACTAATAAAACAAAGGGTCCTAGATGAACGCCTCCTTCCAGTCTCGCCTTGACTGGGTCGCTACTCCAGACCTTCATCCTCCTCGTAGTAGATGGGCTCTGGTGGTGTAAGTCAACGAGGGTGAGTACAAACGTACTCAACAAGCCACCGGATGCAAATATAATGCAGAGTAATAACAAGGGAGATAGTGGCTAATTTTGCGAAAGAGCATAATTTGTAAAGCAATTAAATGTGATCAATTTATTAGTACTGAAATGTAAACATGTGTATGCATCATCATCTTCTAACTCGAGGGGTACAATCAGCCCCACCTCGCTCAACAGTCCTTACATGCCATGAATAACTCAACCATTCAAACAATTGTAAACTAACTACGAGTAGTCACACAACCCACCCTTGATCGTGGGCTCGGCTTTTCGAAAAGATTGAATACTCTGATCAGAGATGTACCACTGTACCCACAAGGCACGCACTCATCACTTACACCAAAGTGTAACGAGATGACCATACCACGGGAACTCGTGCCAAAACCTTCCTATGGTCCTCCTCGACCCGACAGCACCCTCTTATGGGTTTCATATGGTGTCCCGACGCGTCGAGCCTCACCATACCCCCCTTGAGCCACGTCGGTACAAGTCACCCGCAGGTTGCCCCTTGCCCCCTCCACTATGGTGCATCGAGTCGGATTGTTCCATACTTTCAGGTAGGACTTACCCATTAGACTTGTGGTTGGTACAGAAGTGCTTTGCAACAGATCCCGCAGACCGGTCCTTATAGTGCTCCGGGTGCGACCAACCAGTTCCCGAGCTTGCACCCGGAACCACCATACTTATAACATAGCCAACTCCAACAGAGTCCAGAGACAAGAATAACGGGGAAATTCATATAACATATTCCAACTATCTACGACTCATTCTTTTATCCTATAGCATTGTGTCGGTACATTGGACACTAGCTAATATAATATTGTAGAGTGATAAGGAGTGTAGGCTCAATAAGCATGGCTTGGGTTTGCACACAAGGACGAAGATCTAATAATATAAGTGTAGGGCTTGATATTTGACTAATGCAATAATATCCTATGAGTTATAGCGGTAGTTATGAAAACTGGGCTCAATGATGATCAACTATTTCCACAGGAGGGTTCGATGACTTGCCTTGATCAGCAAGGGTGAAGGTGAAACCCGGGATAAAACTTCGGCTCCTCGACGAACTCGTAGTCTTCTCGAT